>KV423969.1:53385-63666 GCA_001632435.1 Calocera cornea HHB12733
TCGACACATATGCTTACCTTTCAGTCCAGGGAACACATCACAGATCAGACCGAGTCCCATCGAACCAGTGGCGAAGCCCAGCCTAAGCACCGGGAGCTCAGCGAGTTCCCAAAGGTCTCGTGCAGCCTACTCACCCATGTATCGTCAGGTAAGCCCAGTGCCCGCCTCTTCGCTTCTTGATGATGGGGTGCATAGGCGACAGCGACCCCGACATGTACGCCCATACCATGATCGACACCGCAGCGACCTACAGGTTGGGATGTCAGTTCTGAATTGACCCTTTTGAGGTGCCATACTGACATGGAATAACAATGCTGGGATAGCTTTGAGCGACACGGTTGCAGATAGTGTAGCAAGATATGACCTCCAGCAGCAATACAGATGGGACAATATCATTGGGCTTGAACAGATTACTTGAGAAGAGAAAGTAATCTGTCGACGTGTGCTTCAGAAGCGGGGAGTTCGTCTACATAGCACCTACACGGCAAGGAGAAGAGAACAGCTCGGTTTGGGGCGTTTCACACTCCACCACCTCCTTGGGGCTCATGCGACCCGTCGAGGCATTTCTGTTTGAAGTGTAAGTAAGCATCCTCCATAAACTAATCGCGGGTTGCTGTGGCGGTGAGGGCCGCGCACGTGGGAAAAGCACGTGGCACACGTGGCATTGTCCGCGTCGCACCTCAGGGGAAGGGGTCCAATGGAAGCAAATCAGTGGAAGCAAATCAGTGGAAGCAAATCAGTGGAAGCAAATATAGCTAACCCCTAACCCCACACCCCAACCCTAACCTGAGTGCACCATTAGCTGTACACACCACATAGTTATTTGGGGAAGAATAAATAAATAAAACAATTGGGGCAATGAGGGGTAGGAGACGGGAGACGGGAGACGGGAGACGGGAGACGGGAGACGGGAGACGGGAGACGGGAGACGGGAGACAGGAGACGGGAGACAGGATCAAGGGAGATGGGATCAAGGGAGATGGGAGACAAGATCAAGGGAGATGGGAGCAAGGCAGTCAGAATACAATCAGAGTAGTCCAAAGATATCTTGGCTCAAAATAGTACATTATGAAGGCAAGAGTAGATTGAAATCTTGGCAAAGAGCTTTCAACAATGAGGGAGACACGAGATGGGAGATGGAGATGGGAGACAAGAGATAGGAGATGGGAGATGGGAGACAGGCCGGAGATGGAAGACAGGCAGAATACAGTCAGAATATGTTAGTTGGCAGGGTATGTACCACACTGGCCAGACATATAGGGGGAAAGCCCAATGATGGACATATATATGCCTCAATGGCGCATGGATCAAAGCCCCCATGCTACGAGGGCACACAGTCTAGCAAGGCTGCCAACTAAACCTGACTGAGTCGAAGAGACCAAAGACGAGGGATTTGGAGGAGGTTGTGGCTGACAGTATCCAATAACTAACCAATTGTACCCTTTGTAAGTCCAACTAGGAGATACATGGGACGTTGAAGGTAGTTCGGATGAAGCAAGCAGAGTTTGGAGAGAGTTTGGGAGTTCGGAGTGGAAGGACGGATGTGATGACCAGGCTTTCTCACAAGACTATGGAGATTCCTCAGAGATCAGATCTAAGGAGATGCTACCGAAGGTACCGAAGGTTATATACAAAAAGAGTGAACATAGCCTCAGCTTCTCCTGAACACTCCGAAGTGAGACCCGACACTGCCTGAAGCATTGCTGACCACAGCATTACTCATCCAAACACAGCCAAGTACTGCCCTGCACAGCCAAAGGGTCACAGCCTTGCTTAGCCTGACCTAATCCTGTGCCAAGGTATCCAAAGTCAGTATTTGGTAGACCAAAGATGTTGTCTGAGAGCCAAATATGTCAAAAGTAGTCGAATACCTGTGAACCTGCCAATAATAGCCAAAGTTGGGGCGAAGTTGGTGTCCCCTGACACATGCACAATTTTCCTTTTACAGTGAGGACTCTTCCCATTTTAAGTGTCCCATGTATGCAAGACAGACAAGCCATGCAAGATACAAAGGCTACACAAGACAGGCGGGCTATGCAAGATGGGCAGGACTTGCAAGACAGGCAGAACAGGCAGAACAGGCAGAACAGGGAGGATAGGCAGAATAGGCAGAACAGGAATGACCCACAAGATGAGCAGGACCGGAAAAATGGGCAGGACAGGCAGACCCTGTAAGATGGTCAGGACCCACAGGACAGGCACACTATGCAAGGCAAGTGGGGACAGTATCTGAACTTCTACGACCTAAAACGATGAGCGAAGCGAGACGGGGGATCCTAGTGATCTACAAAGTGCTGCCTCCAATATATTGCTCAGTCCATCGCGGGTTGCTGTGGCGTGAGGTGGCGCACGTGGCAGTGTCCGTGTCGCGTGTCACGGATAGTCAGACGCTCCGCGAAAACCTGGACAAATCGGGACGCGGACGCTAGGGCACATTTTGCATCCGTTAGCTATTACATTTCCATAGGACGTCATTATTCCATTGCATTTCCTTGAATTAGCATATTTTGTTCATAACGCAATTTATTCATTACTAAGTATACAAGAGCAGCACTTTATAAGTTGAAGGCTCGATGGGTGCCTTCCATTTGGGTTAAGCAAGTTTCTTCTTGAGAGAGTTGTGTTCAGCAAGCAGCTTGCTGTATTCTGCCATGTATTCTCCCATGGTGTTCTTTAGTTCGCAATGTCTTACGTGCATTTTGCGATATTGCCTGCCAAGTCTCAAGAGCTCATTGCTGCGTTGCTGAAGCATGAAAGCAGCCTGGCTGCTGATCAAGCGCTCCCTATCGAGTTGCATCCTCAGGTCATGTGGGTTGACAGTGGGGAGTGAGGATGACGCAAGGTTAGAAGAATGTGTGACGGGCAACGTGTCGCTGGAAGAGAGCATCGAGGGGTGGTTGACAGTATCCAAGTGGGAAGCAGCAGTAGCATTATGCAAGGTAGACAGTGTCGCGTTATGTACGATAGCTTGCATGGAAGAAGTGAGCGTGTTAATCATGTGCGTGGTCGCATATGCAGTGGGTAGGGAGCGTGCGTGGTTAGGAATAGGCATTGGGGGGGTATATGGGAGTGCCGTGCAAGCGGGCAAGTTCGGGAGGGGGAAAGCCTGACGTAAGTTAGTGCGTGAAATTAAAACAGGGGGAGAAAAAGAGGGACGCACTTGTTCGTCGACATCCATACTGTCATCACCTTTGCTTCGTTTGGTGGATGCGGTATTGAAGGATGTGTGTCATTTGGTAGCGAAGGTGGGGGGTTGCGGGTTAATTGGGCAGAGTACGGTAAAGCTCGGACGAGACGGGGCTTGCGGATGCGGCGAGGATGACAATGCAGCGAGTACGGTACGTCTGGGCAGGGGAGCCAACAGCAAGATGGCTGGGTGTAGATTATCAAACGCTACGCTTAAATGAGCATATATGCAGGGAACGTGGAGTAAAGGGGGCTCACCATACTTTACGTCGCACCTGTTTGGGTTCCACGCCTCCAAAGGGCACACTATAAGGTAGATATATGCGTGTTTAAAGTCAGCAAAAAGACAAGAAGCGAAAGAAAAAAGACACACCCCACTGCATTTCCTTCGTTACAATGTTGATGCGAGCCACCAGAGAGCCATGAGCGCAAGTAAAGCCGTGGGCGGGAGAGGAGCTCATGGTGGTAGGCGGAGAGAAGAAGCGACGTGTTCTCTATGTTGGGCGTGTCTGTAATATCAGTCACATTCATTGTCACGCTTTTTTTCTCACTTATTTCCGCAGAGTCACATGATGCGAGTCACCGCCACGCGGAAGAAGCATTTGCCTCTGCTACTCGGCACCGGCTGAGTGACGCGACCTCGATTAGGAAAGCGGAAGCAACTCTCCATGATGGCAGACCTGGCAATGTTGTTGTCCAGGAATGGGGTCTGCTCAGACAGGCACCCTAGGCAGCCAGCCACTGCTACCTATTAGGGGTTTCTCATCCCGGACACGCGGCAGGCCTGTTATGGGTCCTTCCCAACCACATCTGGCCGCAATGGGGTTGCCTGCAGGTTGCTTACCAGAAACAGATCTGGCCCCATCTGGTCCCTTGGTGACTGCATGTGGGCGCCTAACCATCTTGTATCACTTTCTCTCTCCACATCTGGTTGGCAATCAGGGTTATGGCCGGCCATCTGGCTAGCCCACCTCTTCTTGCGCTTGGACCCTTGCTAACACCCAGTAATGTTTGACAGCCAAGGGGTTGCACTCCCACTGTGTCCTCTTTCTCCTTGCTCTTTGCCTCTTTCATGTCAAGCGTCAGGGGACACTCTATTTTCCTATTTTATTTGGCCCTTACTCGCTTCAGAAGCACTTCCCAGCATGGAATCCAGCCTTCAGGGTCCAGGCCTATGGCCCAGAGTGTGGCCTGGACAACCGCGCAGCCATGAGTCTGGCCACTCACCACGACTCAGCATGACTGACTATGACTCACACACACGCAGCCACACTTGACTCATAGTGACCCATGATATGCCCCATGATGTGTCCCATGAGACACTCCATGGACTGACCCATGCAGATCTGTAGGGTATATATATGTGGGCTCTAGGCCCCCTGGCTCCTCAGATCTGGTCTCTGACGACTCTCCACTGTACACCCATACTCTGTAGTCTCTATAGTCACCTCATCTATCCTATTCTCCACTCTATCCTTGCCCACCCGACCTACTCTATCGCTCTACCATTGACTCCAATCTCTGTCTACTCTTGGCGGCCTTGTAGGGTTACCGTGTGCCCTCACATCAAGCTTGTCAGCCTTGTTGCCGCCTCTCAATCTCTCTCTTGCTCTGCTTGCTTACAGCCAGCTGGCTTGCTGTGTTTGACATGACTTTGGATGGTGGATGCACTCCCATCCCTCCATTGGCTTATTCGGCTTCTATGGCTGGCCTGGCTGATTACCCATGCCAGGTCTGGTTGCACCCCACCAGATCTGGGTGCTTATCTGGTTGTCGGCCACTTCCTGCCCATCATCTGGCTCTCTCCTCTCCCCACTTTCTGTGAGGGCACACAGTCTAGCAAGGCTGCCGACTAAACCCGACTGAGTCGAAGAGACCAAAGACGAGGGATTCGGGGGAGGTCGTGGCTGACAGTATCCAAGAACCAACCAATCGTACCCTTCGTAAGTCCAACTAGGAGATATGTGGGACGTCAAAGGTAGTTCGGATGAAGCAAGCAGAGTTCGGAGAGAGTTCGGATGTTCGGAGTGGGAGGACGGATGTGATGACCAGGCTTTCTCACAAGACTATGGAGATTCCTCAGAGATCAGATCTAAGGAGAAGCTACCGAAGGTACCGAAGGTTATATACGAAAAGGGCGAACATAGCCTCAGCTTCTCCCGTTCCACCAAACGTGACACCCGACACTGCCTGGGGCACTGCCGACTTCCGCATTACTCATCCGGACACTGCCAAACACTGCCGAGCACTGCCCTGCACAGCCGAAGGGTCATAGCCTTACTTAGCCTTACCTGATCCTGTGCCGATCTATCCGAAGTCGGGGCAAAATTGGTGTTCCCTGACAACTTTTTGCTTCTGGCTGGCTGGCTGTCACATAAATCCAAATCAATTTTCCCTGCTCCCCCACATGGTGAAATATGTCTCTCCCCCCCAAAACCATTCCCCCTGCCCCTGTGTGAGGGCACACAGTCCAGCAAGGCTGCCGACTAAACCCGACTGAGTCAAAGAGACCAAAGACAAGGGATTCGGAGGAGGTCGTGGCTGACAGTATCCAATAACTAACCAATTGTACCCTTTGTAAGTCCAACTAGGAGATATGTGGGACGTTGAAGGTAGTTTGGATGAAGCAAGCAGAGTTTGGAGAGAGTTCGGATGTTCGGAGCGGGAGGACAGATGTGATGACCAGGCTTTCTCACAAGACTATGGAGATTCCTCAGAGATCAGATCTAAGGAGAAGCTACCAAAGCTACCAAGGTTTATATATGAGTATACAATCACAGCCTCAGCTTCTCCCAAAACACCGAGGTGAGACCCAACACTGCCCAGGACACAGCTGAGGCATAGCCTGCACAGCTGAAGCATAGCCAAGTGGGCACTGCCTTACACTGCCTTACCTAAGCCTGTACCAAGTATCCGAAGGTTTATGCCGAAGGTGCAACTTTGTAACCAAAGACCTGAATGCGGAGCCGAGTTCTGGGGAACTGTCAAGGGTGGTCGAAGGTGTCCGAGTGTTGCGAGATCGTGCCCGAGTTGGCCGAACTTGGTGTCCCCTGACAAAATCCATCACCTTGGTTGCTCTTGGTCCCCTACAGCAACATCAGCTCCACTAAGATGACTCCTCTACTTTATCCCAACCCTCATTGCCATCTGGCAAGCCAGCATTGTTTGGGTGTATTGGCATGTGCAACTGGCTGCAACCTGGCATCCAGCTCTTGACTGGATGCCAGACCCTCTCATTGGGTTGTGACTCAGGTGATGCATGTTGCCTGTACCACCGACCCCCTTATTGCCAACCGACCACCTTGTTAGGATCTGTGTTGCCCTCACACCTGGACAACAAGCAAGATTTGGCAGTAATATGCCTTCTTCAACTGAAAAGGCTTTCATCAAGTGGCTGGGTCAGGTGGGAGGAGTGTGCTGGTACATGTATAGGAATGATGCTGTGTTGCTTGCAGTATTCATTGAACTGGGTGTTGACATGGCTTTTGTGTCTGTCCAGCACAAGCAGGTGCCACTGGCCCTTTTGATGGCTCTGTGTATTCTTGTCAAAGTGCTGGATCCATTCCAGACCAGTGATGTTGTTGGTCCAGCCCTTCTCTGTTGGTCTCACAACCCAGGTGTCTGGTATGTGCCTGTTGAAGTACCAGGGTGTGATCTGGGTGTAACTTTTGACACATAGGAAAGGTGGAATGATGTGCCCATCTGCTGCAATGCAACAGATTGCTGTTACCCAGTCCCTATTCCTAGGTTGAATTACCATTGGTCTGCCAGTTTGATCTGACTGGGTCACCACCATTGAAGCACCCATGATGCCCATTGAAAACCTGGTCTTGTCAAAGTTGTACAGGTTGGTATCCTGGATGCCATACTTTGCTCACATGTTGGTGAACAGCTGGAACCATGCCATCAACACCTTTGGATCTTCTTGCCAGGCCCTCTGGTAGTCATGGCTGGGGGTAAACAGAGTGCAGAGCTCTGGTTGTTGCTTAATGAAGTGATAGGTCCAGCACTGGCCAATCCTTTGTGCAGTCCGCTTGGCCAGGAGGAGATCAGCCATTTCATGGACATCTTCCTGCCAGGGTGAAAAGCCTCTTGCATACAGCTGGAGGATGTAGTCAACAATAGCATCCTCCTCGGCCTTGGTGAGTAGGTTTTGCTTTGTCCCGATATCTGCCTTGGACAGTCTGCCACTGTTCTGGGCCTGGAGTGTCGAGTATGGCACATTGAAGGCTATTGCAGCCTTTCAAAGAGATATTTTTCAATCAGGGCAATGGAGTGCCTCAAGGGCTAGAAGGATTTGAGCTTCCAGAAAGGGAGATGACATGTAATTAACAGAGATATAACAAAGACAAGTATGGAGGTGGTCGCGACGAAAAAAGTGACCCGGTCCCTGATGGACAACGTTACTCTACTAATATGTTGGTTGTCTAATGTACTACATCACAACTCTATGTCCATATCGGAGGCTGGAAACCCAGCACTCTCCCAAGTGCGCAGATCGTCCGGATCACCAGCCGCTCGAGCTCGTCTGTACGCCAACTCTGCATATCCACCATCGACGTCCGCACCATATAGATGTGCGCCAACCTTCCGCAGGACCTCGACAATCGCGGCGTGTCTGCGTCTTGCGGCCTGCGTATAGTCAGCTTCTCGTTCCCTCCAAATATAGAAACGGCAATACATAGTATAGCGCAGTATGATCCAGCATATCGCGAAGATGCACTAGGGCTCCCATGGTGAGGAGTCGTCGTGTACATTCCAAGCTCCCGTTAAGGGCAGCGATATGTAACAATGTTCGTCCGGATGACACGTCAAGCTGATTGACGAGCCCAGGGGCTTGGCGTCGCTGCCTAAGTGGAGTTGCCAGTGACTGGGATGGACCAGTGCCTGCCAAGTCTTCCTCTAGTCGCAAGCACATATCTAGAGTTGCCACGTCATCTTTCGCAACTGCGAGTTGGGCTAGGAATGGAATCATTGCAAGGTCTCCCGCCTGTTGGTCCTCTGCGGTAGTTGTGAGAGGCACCGGTGCTGCAGTCGATTGTTGTCGCCTTAAGGTTTTGGGCCTGTCGCTGGACAATCGCATTATACTAGACATGATATCGAGGGTGTGGTTGGGTGTAGTCGAGAAGATTGCCTCGTCGGTTGGAACCGTCAGTTCCCCACGAAGGGGGATCGCAATCAAGCTGCGGACTTGAGCTATCGGGATATTCTTGAATAGCAAGTATGCCAGTTTAGTCAATGCGCACTGCAAGATGTAAGCAACGAGCAGAAAGCAGGGCTGGCATGCATACTTCAGGAGTCATGTCCGCTCCTGGGATTACTCCGAGATCCAGAAGGGCTCGACCGGTCTGGTATGAATCGGATACCGCGCCTTTGTGACATTGAGAGATCGCTACGATGACGACTCCACGAGTTGTCGCTTCCTTTATGGCATCCAACACCTCGGATCTGTTTGGTGCATTCCCAGAACCGAATGTTTCCAGGACAACACCTTGCAGCGGCGGCGCCAGGAAACCTCGAATGATGCCACCAGTGATACCGGGGAACAAACGCAACGAGGCTTGAGGAGTCCCATCAGCAGTGGTCGGCCCAAGCAGGTGAGACAGACTGACCAACATTCGGACACATTTCTGTAACATCTGTTAGCGCGTGAATCACAGCTCGTAAGTCAAAGCATGAACTTTCCCTTCTGTACTCTGAAGGGCTTGGAACCCATAGGCCGTAGAACGCTAGACCAATTCACTTCGATGTTGATTCCAACTGTGGCGCAGGTCAGACACCATAAAAGCGGCAAATATGCGCAGACATACCTTCCACTAGAGGGTGTAGATTCGGGCTGTCGAAAGCATCAAAGTCGTCTGATGACACCTTTGATACACGATTTCCACGGTAGAGCCGGTGATTGAAATAGAGACAACACTCTGCTTGCACATGAGATAAGAACGTGACAAGAGCGCATATACGAACCCGGAATGATGTAATGACCGGCTATAGAGAGAGCGCCTAACAGATTTTCGACTGCATCGTTGCGCAGCTGGGATAAAGGTATTTGTGCCCCCGTCAAGATGACTGTTTTGCCGAGATCTTCAAGCATGAAGCTGAGAGCACTTGAGGAATAGCACATTGTGTCCGTTCCGTGCAGAACGACAAATGCGTCGAAGTTGTGATAGTTCAGCTCGATGTCAGTCGCAATGCGAACCCAGTCTAAGTCAACATCAGCACCCGGCAATAAGGATTCAAAAGGCTTGCCGCTGAGCTCCATATTGCTGCTGTCAAGCAGGGGTTGCCACTGAAGGAGGCGTGAGACGACTTTCAGCTCAGGCAGCATCGATCCTTGCTCACTTCCAGGATCACGTATCGTATCCGTTTTCTCACATCGCCCGATGCGTGAACATTCGGTGTGATGAGGCTGGGTATATGTTTCTCGTAGTACGGCGATCCGTTCGGCGATGTCCCCGCGAGTTTATCACTCGTCAGTCCGTCGGTCACGATTGGTCGGGACGAGCGGACCAGCAGCGTTGGTTCAGGCGCTCCTCCCGACATCATTTCGTCTAGGAGTACCGGAGTAGATCGGGGAGTGCCACTGCGGCTACTCGCACGGCTGGCCGCCCATGATTTGAAGGAGGTGCTGCTTTCGGCATTCGAGAAAAGGGATGTCCCCAAGGGGTCATGGAAACGAGTTTGAGTACGGAGGGATTCGGTCAACAGGTTAGGTTCAGGTGTATAGCCTTGTCCCGACAGGACCATGCCAATAGTACCCCCAGTGTAAATGACGAGGATGCAAGATTCACCAGTAGGCGCTCTAGACATGGTGAAAAGCAAGCAGTACAGGGTTGCGGATTGTTTCCGCGGTGGTCGCAATGAGTAACGTAGTGTCTTAATTAAGCAATTGATACAATTTGTTGCTTTAGTAATGCGTAGGGGCTGTGACGCCGTGTCGATAGCAATGCATCTAGCGTCTACTTTATTTGGATTTCTTATCCGCACCAACGGCAGTTGCCTGCGCCGGGGTTTCCATCAGACCAACACTAGCCATCAACGGCCTCCCAGGGTGAATGGTGTTCAGCAGCAGGAAGGACAGATATGCAAAGAGTC
>KV423969.1:64191-135285 GCA_001632435.1 Calocera cornea HHB12733
TCGACACATATGCTTACCTTTCAGTCCAGGGAACACATCACAGATCAGACCGAGTCCCATCGAACCAGTGGCGAAGCCCAGCCTAAGCACCGGGAACTCAGCGAGTTCCCAAAGGTCTCGTGCAGCCCACTCACCCTTGTATCGTCAGGAAAGCCCAGTGCCCGCCTCTTCGCTTCATGATGATGGGGTGCATAGGCGACAGCGACAGCGACGTGTACGCCCACACCATGACCGACGCTGCAGCGATCTATAGGTATCATGTCAGTTCTGAGTTGACCATGTTAAGGTGCCATACTGACATGGAATAACAATGCTGGGATAGCTTTGAGCGACATCGATGCAATTATGTAGCAAGAGATGACCACTAGCAGCACTCCAGATGTATGAGAGTATTGTTGGGCTTGAACAGATTACTCTAGAAGAGGAGGCGTTCTGTCGAAGAGTGAATCAGAAGCGGCAGGGTCGTCTACATAGAACGTCATCACCTTCCCCCGCTCCTATTCAGTCGCGTTTTTTGCGCCGTCAGCATTCCGGACGCCAGTCCTCCTTCGACGGCGAACGCGCTCCCCGGCGTCGTTCCTCACGACCACTTCCATAGACGGCGAGCCCCCTTTCGCGCCGTCTCTACCGCTCCTGTATATCCTTCTAGGCGCTCTGTCGTCTGGACGTTGCTTTTTTCTCCTCGTTTCCTGGCGCTACCTGTGACCGGGACAACACATGTCGGCAAAAAACCCTCGCTGCACCATTCGCCATTCTCTGTACTCTCTTGTCACACCACTATCTCCCTCCGCCAGCAAGCGTCTGATACACTTGCACTAATACCTACACTCGTTAACTTTCCGACAATCCGCGACCTTACCGTATCTTTCGCCCACTTCGTTCTCCCGGTATACAATGGCTGCACCAAGCGCTCCTTCTCTGCCATCCTCCTCCAATCCTAATTCATATGTCGTTCGCGTTGATCCGCTGAGGATCGACGAACGAGCGACATCGCCGACAACCGATGCGACGGCCGTGTTCTATGGAAGCCGGTCGAATTCGCCCCTTCGACGCGCTCGCAGTACCTCCAACGCGAGCCGCGGCACCCAGTCCGGCGACGTCGCCGAACGCGCTCCTTCAATCCGTTCCACTGCTCGGTCGAATAATGCGTCTTCCTCGACCGACAAACTTCTCAATCGACATAATACACAACCATATGCATATCCACGTGTTATCAACAATACCGGGACTGTTGGTCCAGTGCCAGCAGCGTCCTTCCATTCCCTCGCTCAAAGCCTGCAACAACCGCAATCATCAAGATCCCATACCCCTCACATCCACCCTCATCCGTCCTTCGTCAACGCGCAGCGCACGTCAAACATCTCGAGCACAAGCCGCAAGGTCATCGATCCCACATTTCTCTATCGCCCGCCATCTATAAGCGTATCGCGCTCCGAGAGACCCATTCCCATGAACTCTCTTGGCCGTCATCCATCCGGAAGATCGGCGCACTCTAATCGATCAGGAGCGAGCGGGTTGCACACATCGAGAAGAAGGGAGAGGATGCTGGAGAACAATCTGCACGGCTACCAGTCCGATGGGTATCTGTCGGATGGACCGCGCTCTGGCTATGGTTCGGACGGACCTCGTTCCGGTTACGGCTCAGATGGACCTCGTTCTGGATATGGGTCGGATGGGCCGAGGGGTTACGTGTCGGACACGGGGAGGGTCAGAAGAATGTTGCCGATTGGCCCTGATCGCCCACTGGCCGTGCACAACAGCATGAGTCGCAGGCTAGAGCGGGAGCTACCTCTCGCGGGAGATAGGCGTAGCTGGGACAATCGCTGGATGGAGCATGTGGAGACGATGGGGATAGGTCGAGTTGCTGGAGAATCGGGGCGGGGTGGGCGGCTGACTGATACTGAGGAGGAGCGGAACATCGGCTTCGGCATGATCGTGCCAGACGACAGCCCTCGGATGGATGAACCCAGCTCTCCTCAGGAGCCAGCTCGCTCTCAGTATGAATCCGAACGCCGATATGGTGGCTCCACGCGCGGCTCGCCCAATGTTCGCACCATCGAATCTCTGCAGGATGAAGACATGACCTCCCAATCTGGTCCGACACCCAAGAAGCCACACTTTGCACCGCTGCCCCCGCCAGGCTCACGAACCCAAGGCAAGGTGGAATTTTCGTACGGCGACAAGTCCGAGAAAGCGCATATACCGTTGGCACGGAAAAAGGCAACTGGGCCTAGAAACTACGAGGGGTATCCTTCTCGGAATTCCTTTTTCTGCGGAGGGCATGTCATTATGGGCGGAGACAACCCCTGGCCATTTATTCTCAGCCTGACTCTCTGTCTATTCATGGCTGGCATCTGGCTTGCCGGGGTGGGCCGAAATTGTGGGGCTGTTTGGGGCAATCGCGGTTGGGCCGTCCTCGCAGTCGGATGCTATGGGATTGCCCTGGTACTCACAAGCATGCTGCTGACGGTTAGTCTTCGCGTTCGGGTTGTTTATTACCCTGGCAACTGATTCTGCAATAGGCTTTTCGCGATCCCGGCATCCTTCCTCGCGATCTCGACCCCGATCCGCCCTATTCAAGTGCGGCACTCGACGAAGACGAGCCGATACCCTTACCGCGGGATCTTCGCGCACGTGTCGGAACGTATGCCATCTTCAAACTTAAGGCCCTCGACAATATAGATGACAATATTTTTCCATCAGCGTACGGGTGAAATTCTGCAGCACCTGCAAAACCTACCGGCCGCCAAGGGCGAGCCATTGCAAAGTGGTATGTCAGCCCTGTCTTGGAGAAGGTCAGCAGTTTGACAAGTCTTAACCAGTGCGACAACTGTGTCGATGGCATCGACCACCATTGCACATATCTGCACAACTGTGTCGGAAGACGCAACTACACTACATTCATGACATTCCTAATATCAGCGGTACGGATCGTCTTTCTGTTCCCGTGGACCTGTCAATCTCACATGTCTGGTACCTTTCCCCAGGTGCTTATGCTGTGCCTTGTCATCGTAACCTCCGCCCTGGAGTTATACAGCTTGTCATACACACATGGCAACTTCGTTAATGCCCTTCGGGTGGAACCGCTAGGAGCGGTGAGCTTTGCCCTTGGTATCATCGTCATCTGGCCTGTCAGTGCCTTACTTGCGTATCATGTCCGGGTAAGGAATGCCCCTTCTTTAAGCGCTGGTGCCTCACTGACGCAATTAACTTGGCACAGCTGCAAGTATTGAATATTACAACCGTGGAGCAGGTGCGCTGCATCGGGTTGCTATTCCGTATCCCTGCTAAATAGAGTTTAGGTCCGGGCACAAGCGCACCGAAGCATGATCCCCGGCCCAGCACCGCCGAATGCGTTCAATCTTGGCCATTGGTATGCGAACGTCGCTGTCGTCCTGTGTCGCCCAGGTGGATATAGCTGGATAGAGCCTTGGGAGAGGAAAGCCGAGGACATACGGCAAGTTAACCCTGGCTGGCGACAAGACGAATTCGATGAACGACAGTGGGGCTTGGCACGGTGAACGATACAGGCGTTGCAGCTGTTTACGATACATTCTACCATTTCTCTTTGTGCTTGTGGTCCGGTTGTGGTCTAGGACGGAGGGCATGTGTTTCATAAGCTCTCAGCTTCCGGGGCTGTCACGCTAGGTTGGAATCGCTATCAGATTTGTTGAATGGACTTCTCCCGATGATCAAGGCCCTGTTCGGTTCCGCCCCTCGGTGGAAAGCGTTTTGGCTGATATTGTAGCCAAATGAGGAAAAGCCGCACCATGTGGAGTTTGAGGCGCCCTGAATTCCTTATGACGTCCGTTGACAGATGCATTTAGAGGGATAAGGGTCTGGGAAAGGACCCGGCGGAAGAAGTGCGCAGCAGTCGAAGGAGGGCTCTGTAAAGAGAACATGACCGTGGAACATGAGACCTGCCCAATCGAGATGTGATTAGCTGACGTGATGACTAATGCTGAATGAGAGGGGCAGTTGGCGGCTTGCGGAAGGGGTGGGAAGGCTGGAGAGTCGCGGGATTGAAATGGTTGTCAAACATCTGTGATATCACGCACAACAACATGCTGTCCCTTGCCTCCCTGCGGGCCAGCGAGATGGATTCCATGGGAAACCAAGCGAAAGGGGTCTAAGGGTAGGTGCGCCTCTCTTCCCCTCGTTTCTAAACCCGTGTGGGCGGTCCTAAGAGGGGGGGGGGAGGTGCCACCCCGTGAAGTTTCCTGCAATCGTTTCCGTTGGTCAAGATTCGAAGGGGACGTGTGAGAAGTATGCCGTGAGCAATGGAAACCACGCGTCTCTTCCGGCGGCCGGCACGGCCGGCACTCGGTCACCATTGCACCCGCGCTGCTTCCGCTGGAGGGATGCCGAGGGTGCCGAAGTGACAAGTCAGCAGGGCGGAGACAAACGTGGGGGCGAACCCAAGACCATGTTACCGTCCCGCTCTCAGCCCACCGCCGTCCCATCTCAATCGGACAATCCTCGCGGTGACGTCTTCGATAGCGGGCGTGCCTGAGCCCAGCACATGCTCATGCACATGCATCAGACGAGCAACCTCTGCGATGATTCAGACCCAGCTTTAGCGAGAAACAGCCTGCCCATCGATCTTGGTCTCTGGATTTGGTCTCCCCCATTTCCCGCCCAGTCCACCTCCTCATCTTCACGACTTCAGGGGGTCAGCTTGCCGCAGTCAGCAGACACGTCTGAGTAAGAGTAAATCATAGTTTTCACGGTAGAGCTGCTTATAAGACTTTCTTTTCTTTTCCTTTCTTCAGCCTCGGTTCAGCGGTCAGCGCGCGTCTTTATTTACCGTATATTCCGCCCTCATTCTTTGTGTACCCCGTCATCGTCCCCTTTTTCAGGGTCTGCCCCATTCTGAACGCCCGTGCACGAGCCACAACTCAGCTTGCCCCGTGTGCGCCGACCACGGCCGAAAGAGACCTGTCGCATACCGGTGCCCGGTGCTGGGATTGACTCTTGTCCCCAGCCCCTAAAAGGGATCAAGCTTGGGCGTGAGGGTGACGTTATCGGGGTGAGATTGCTCAGCACCGCATTTTCGGTGTCATTTCTCACCGTTCGTACCCAAGCGCTCCGTCTCGCTCGGCCCGTGCTCCCCCAAGTGGACCACACTCGTGCGAGCTCGTCCAATCACTGCCCGACGTCCGACAATCCGAACTATCCCCCCGTCCCATCCCCACGCTTTGTGCCACCCAACCCCCGAAACCGGCCGCCACCCTCCGGGCCCCCCTGGTTGTTGTATACACTGCGGCTTGCAGCCACCGAGCGACGAGCCCACAACCCGACCCGACCCACCCATTTCGCTCACTCACACGGTCCCCCCCCCTCCGCGCCCGCCGTCCCAAGGCCGAAAAAGTTGCGATCCGCCCGCCGGATCAGAGTCAATTGGGCTCATTTCCGAATACGCTGTGCGCCTAAATGCACGGGACCGCTCAACGGGGCACGACGCCGCCGCCCGCCGTCACCACTGCTGCCGCCCCTCCTGTCCTGCCCCTCCCATCTGCGGGACCAACACGATTTCCCTCTGGTGGCGCGACGGCCTCCTCCGACCCAAACGCTTTGTCCGCTCCTTCCTCTGCTCCGTCCACCAGGGAGCCCGTCTACACGAGTAGTGACCGAGAGAGGACGACCCCGCCCTCGTCCCGAGTCGACGACAGACGCTACCTCGAGCCCTCCTCGCCCAACTCTGCGCATCTCCCCGCCATCTCGCATGCGAGGGCTGGTCCATCACCTATGTCGTCCTCCCACAATGCTGGTAACCCGCCCCACCCCTCTGGCGGACACCAGCATCCGCATCCAGGGGCTCCGGTGAGGCAGCTCTCCAACCCTGGATACGGCGCTCCGCCTCAGGGCCACTATGCCACCTCGAACGGCGCAGTGATGCACTCGCAGCTCGGTTACGCCTCCCAAAATCCTGCTTACAGCCATGTGCAAAGCCAGCAGGCGTACGGCCCCTCTACGGGCTCGCCGTCCATCACGAGCAGCGCGCAGCAGTTTGCGTATGCCCCGATGCACAGTCCGGTCTCCTACGCTCCCGCCGCCCCACAAAGGGTCCCCTCCCAAACATCAGCGTACAACTACCCCAGTTACGCGTCCCCGTACGGCGCACAAGTGGCTCGCGCCACCCAGTCCCCCACTGAGCTTCAGTCGCCCATGGGTACCGGTGGGCGTTATCCAATGCACCCCAGCCCCGCCGAGATTCCTCAGTCGCATACCCCAAACCTGGGGCAGCCCAAGAATCGCAAACGAAAGTCGATTGGCGACAAGGGCGGTGACAGCCCCGAAGACGAGGGTTCGCCGGGTGACATGACTCCTGGAGGCTCCGCTGCAGACAGGGCATCGAAGAGAACAAAGACGCAGAGGGCATGCGATCCTTGCAGACGAAAGAAAATTCGGTGCGTAAATATGCTGTAGAGTTCCGTGGCTGGTTCTCATAAACTGAGCAGGTGCGACATACTGGCCGACACCGAGCCACCACATTGTCAACACTGTAAACAATACGGATTCGATTGTACATTCTTCCTCCCTATCACCGAGACGCGCTTCAAGAAGAAGAAGGAGATGGAAGAGGCGGCAAAGGCCAAGGAGCAGGTCGAGTCCTTGAAAGAAGACGATCCTTCGCGCTCTCCCGTAACCAAAGAGAGTCAAATCAGGGGCGATGTCAAGATCTACGGTACATATCCAGTTCTCCGAATTGTGCCTCTCTCACGCTTATAGCAGGACCCACGTCGTTACATTACTTGGTTCACGCGACGAACAACGTGCCTCGTCAAGCCTTTGATCGCTATGATACTCGTTGGAATGTCTCTCTGAAAATTGGGCCCAAAGGCGATGGCTTCATCCATGTGAATGAGCCAGAGCCAAACCCAACGGACGAAGAAGGCGTGAAGAGAGAGTCAGAAGCGATCAGAGAGCTCGACAGGACGACGATGGAGGAACTCATCAACAAGTACTTCCTGGAAGTATATCCGTACTTCCCGGTCTTGACCAAAGAAGAGTTCATTGACCAAGTGGAGACGTTCCCGGATGAGCGCTTCTTGTTGTACGCTGTGGCGCTGGCGTCTGCGAGCCGTCGCGGCATCTCGCAAGACCAGTTTGAGTCCCTTCGCTCCACGCTGAATCACATCATGCGTGGCCAAGATACGTTGTCCGTCTCGAACGTGCCTAACGTGCAGGGCCTGTTGATCATGCAGCTGTGTTTTGATACGCATGCTACGTACATGACTCAGCCCTCAACGGCCAACTACCTACGAACCGGCTCCGTGAGCACATACACATTTCGCCACGTAGGGCGAGTTTGCTGACCACGTGAATTACGTAGGCTATACGAATGGTTGGTCTGATCCTGATGAGCATAAGATGACGATCTAAGAGTGATTTCTAGGCACAGGATATGGGCATGCACCGTGCTGAGTCCGGTGCGATTAAGCATTACCTCAACCGTCGTCGTCGTGTATGGGCGTGCGCCCTCATCGTTGACAGATGGCAAGCGGTTTGATAGTCGATGTTATTGTGACGCTTACATGGTCTCTAGGATGGCGGCAGCCATGGGTCACCCATACATGATTGATAGGCTTGATTGCGACGTGCGACTTCCAACAGAGGAACCGATCGAGGAAGGCAAGGAGCGACCTCTTGCTTACCTCGGCCAGATGGTGCAGCTTTCCCTCATCCTTGGCGATGTTCTCAAGACGATCTATGGGTACGTCGTGTCGTTTAAAGCTGCTCAGACTTCGCTCACTCATGTTCATGAAGCCCTACGGGAATCGATAAGGCTAAAGATGAAGAGCTTGAAGGTATTGTCAGGCGACTGGACGAATGGAAGGAAAACTGCCCAGAGGACATGCAGTTCTCCGTTGACACGAAGTCTATCCATGCCGGTACGTCCCTGTGTGCGAATGGGTTCATCCGCTAATTGATGTCTGTTCAGGCATCCTGCACATTATGCACACCTGCATCTCGATCATTTTCTGGCGAGTGTTCATGCGCATCACCTATAGATGCCCGGTACACATCAAGTTCAGTCTGACCGTGGAGCGGTGGACATCACTCGTGCGTGCGTCCAAGGATGCCGTAGCCTGGTTCTGCGAGAATACGCATACCTATGACTTGTGGTGGGTTATATCCTATAACCTGATCTCCATTTCCCTTTGTTTGGTAAGCGCACCTACAGGCATGGTTGACGTACGATTTGCTTACGCGACGTTATAAAAAGTTCCAGACCTGGACCAGGAGGAAAGATGCTGAGGCTGCAGAGTCTCTCAAGAGGCTCCGGGACGCGACGCAGGAATGCGAAAACAGTATGGGAACTGAACAGCAGAAGAGCCGCCGGAAGGTCTGTATTGTTCATCAAGAGCGTTGAGACTTGTGCTGATTGGCCGAATAGACATCTGAGCTTATATCACTTCTATATGAGGCCACCCAAACGGCCGGCTCCGAGAAAGGAGAAAAGGCAATCCTGAATCCGACGGCAGGCGTAGCACTCAGGGAACAGGCAACACCTATGGTATTCAAGCGCGATGGGAGCAGGCCAGGCGGTGGAGTCTACGTTCTTGACAAGGCAGCCGATCTACAGAAGCATAAAGATCTCCCGCCAGGGACCTTCTTGGTCGAGGAACGAGCCGCGCCCCGTCGTGTGGACGACAATACGTCACCTTCTTCGCAAGGCACCGGGTCGCAGGTTGGGCCATCGATCACCATGAACCCAGTCAACTATGCTGGCGGTGACAGCTCCGCTCAGCTGGACTTCCTTGGGGCATATATGAACCCCATGCCCAGCATGAACATGGTGGCCCAGGGCAATCCTGCTGACATATCGACTGGCATGGAGAACCTGAATCCTGTCCTTGCGATGTCCGATCAGGGCTCCCAGCAAGTCACCCTGATCAACACACTCGGTCAGGATCTGTCAGAATTCGGCAATATTGCTATGAGCGATGCTTCCCTGTTCGCTGACAGTCTGCCTTCCCACTGGAGTAAGCTCTGCCTCCCATATGAGTAACTTTCACTTATGCATAACTAGCGACAGACTGGGGAGTTTATTTCTCCGGCAATCGCCAGTTCCAACAGGGGTACCAGTTCGGTCCAGAAGGTGCACCGACTGGACAAAATCCGATGAATATGCAGCCCCCCACTCAGTAGGCTGCGAAGTAGCGCGCTCACCGGTTGCCTGAGAGCTGGTCTCGCCGTGTCGAATGGAAGGACGGTCACAGCATTGC
Organism: Calocera cornea HHB12733; assembly: GCA_001632435.1. Classification (NCBI taxonomy): domain Eukaryota; kingdom Fungi; phylum Basidiomycota; class Dacrymycetes; order Dacrymycetales; family Dacrymycetaceae; genus Calocera; species Calocera cornea. Next base: position 73,425 of record KV423969.1, read on the forward strand.
GTTCCGAAAACCCCTCCTGTGTCGTTATTGTCATGTATCCGGCTCAACCCGTGTTTCTATAGTAGATAGCGCGATGTTACCGTCATCCACGCATGTAGTTTCGCGATTCTTGAGGGTATAATAGATGTGTTTCTCTCGAGCTTCGGCTATCGGAACTTCCTGGAAGTCCGACGGTCTTCTGCAAACAGCCAGCGATGCTTCTTTACACGTTCACCGCGAGCTCAACGACGGGGATCAATGAGGCATTCTCCACATAGTCTGGACGAACGTTCATGTGATCCGCACTGCTCTGCGCTGGCACGTGCTCTGCAACTCGCGTCGGCGCGCCTCATTGAATGGCAGACTCTGCTCTCCACGCGAGACACTCAACAATGAAGCGCATGAATGCCATGTCGCGGGCTGTTCACTTCACACGCAGCAGGCCCCTAGCTCTCCTATCGGCGCTTCTTTGGTCCTCCGTTTCCCCAGATAGGAGATGACTCTTCGCTCCGTTGTCTTGCTGCTGCATGGAACGGGGTGCTTCTTCAGCCTTGGTTCATATGCCTCTGCCTCGAGTTATTATTAGTTCTGCTACTCGAGGAGCCGTATAAACCTCAGCCAGACGTTTTGCTACGGAGGTGGCTCCCCCAACATGCTCGCCCTCAGAGTGCTCTTCGGTCTCTTCGTTCTGCCCAATGCTCTTGCCTGGGGCAATGACGGTCATGAAACTATTGGTGTGTGGTATTCGACACAGCATCATCTGGATGATGACGGATCGTGATAGGCTACATCGCCCAGGCATTTTTGAGTTAGTGCATCTCCGCGCCCATAAAACGTGGCATGACATTTCTCCAGCCTCGGGTGCACTTTCGTTCGTCCAGGAGTATCTCGACTCGTCGTACGACGGCCAACTCGGACCCGCTGCGATCTGGGCAGACTCGGTCAAGTACGAGAAGGCGTATGAATGGTATGTTATTGTGTCCAAGTAGAGATTCCCGAGGCTATGACTCCCTGCAGGAGCCAGCCCTACCATTTCGTGGATGCTATGGACTCGCCCCTGTCCGGTTCTTGCTCGGTTGAAGAGACCCGCGATTGCGGCAGTGACGGGTGTATCCGTGTGTACTGGGCCGTCCCCATTGCCCACCATACTGAGTGACCTTCCTATGCCTAGTGACTGCCATCGCGAACTACACGAAGCGGATCACGGAGACGTCGCTGTCCAAGACGCAGCGGGACGAGGCACTCAAGTTCCTCACACACTTCCTGGGGGACGTGACCCAGCCCTTGCACTGCGAGAACTACGAGGTGGGCGGGAACGACATCGACGTGACGTTCAACGGGGACAGCGACAACCTGCACAGCGTGTGGGACACGGGCATGATCGAGCTCAACCTCAAGGCCAACTACGACAACAGCGTGACCGAGTATGCTGACGCGCTGGTGACGCGGATCAAGAGTGGGGACCTGAAGAGCCAGGCGCCGAGCTGGATCAGCTGTGTGAACCCGACGGAGAAGCTCGACAGCAGGGCGACCATCTCCCCGCTCGAGTGCCCGATCGAGTGGGCGCGGGACTCGAACGCGTACGACTGCAGCTACGTGTTCCGGTACACGAAGGGCTCGGATCTGGTCAAGACGAGCTACTACACCGGCGCGATCCCGATTATTGATGTGCAGCTCGCGAAGGGCGGGTACCGGCTCGCCGCTTGGCTGAATACGCTGTTTGACGGGTCGTCGGGGCTGCCGAGCAAGTAAAGTGTCGGCGAAACAAGCTTAGGGCTGATGGGACAAAGGTCACTACTGAAATGAACCACGGGTTGAAGGGATAAATGCGTCTGTTTCGTCTTGCAATACATAGATACATGCTGTCGTACTACCTCCTTGCTTGATTTGAATGCCACCGCCTTGTGCCTGCTCAGCCGACTCTCAACCCGAGCATGAGCCCAGCGACAAACGAGGCCCTCTGCTGGAAGTCGGCGAGGAGGAAGTCGACGAGCCAGTTCCAGAGGCTCACGAGCGTCGGCGGGTGCCTGACCCCGTCCGGGCCCGTGCTCGTGAACAGGCTGTCGTACCGCGCGGACATCTTGTCCCAGTTGACGCTGATCAGGGAGAGGGAGTTGAAGTACTTTATTCGGACGTCAGTGAGTGCTGCTGTGCAGGGGGGGAAGGGCGCACCTGGAGCAGGACGAAGATGCCCCCGAGGAGGAAGGCAAGCATCTTAGCGCCCTTTTTGATGAAGACGCCTGCGCAGATACCGCATACGGCGCCGAAGGAGAGCTCGTAGACGTTTATCATTGACTGGGGCGCAGGAGGGGACGGGGCCGCCACGGGCCGAGGGGCCGTTGGGGGAGCTGAGGGGGGTCAGCTCGATTGATGTTGGAACACGGACGAGGACGCACCTTCACAGAGCACTGGGCGCTTCAGGAACGGCGATGCGCCCATGACAGCCGCGCTAGCGAGCCCCATGACTGGGAGCGACCACCTTCCAGATGAGCCATACGATGGCCTGGCGCGAGCGGCCGCAGCGGTCGTGTAGCCGGCTCGAGACGCATTGGGGCGGAATGCGTGCCTCGCGCTCGCTGCCCATGTCGCGCGGGTGGGCGCCGTGAACGTCGTGAATCCCGTTGGGTGGAAGGCCGCCCTCAAGAAGCTGGATGGGAACATGATCACTCGTCAAGCTTCGGGCTGAAGAGTAAGAAGAGAACAGGCAGGGTCAAGACAGCCCAAACGGAGATGGCGCAACGGCCCCCCACGGCAAGGCCGCTCGATGATCGGGCCGTGCAGTTGCGGCCATGACGTACACAGGGACCGTGGCCAGTCGCCCGACCCCACCGCCCCTAGGGCTAGGGCCGTCCACCCTGAGCCTGCGCATACACCCACCTTCCGTCCCCCTGACCCTTCTCTCTCTCTCTCTCCTGCTTGGTGTATTGGCTCTGTAGCTGGACGAGGTTGTGATATTACTATGGCCCTATTCGGACACCAGCCTCTGCGGGAGGGATCAATCGGCTCTATGAGCGAGCTGGGCGCCCATGGCCTCCCGCCCTCCCTCACCGTCCCCGCCGTACCGCACCCGTCGCCGCACTCCAAGCTCGCGCTCATCTCGACGCCCGAGGGGCTGCTCATTGCTCCTGCTGCCACGGGTGGGGAGAGCGTGGAGGTAGCGAGGATTGCGTGGGGGAAGGAGGGGAAAGTGGGGATGATGAAGACGAGGAACCCGTATAGGGCCGGACATGCTACGGTGCCGGGCATTGTGGGCGTTTTGCACCTGTTCAATCGTGAGTACCTCTCCCCTGCTGTGGAATCATAAACATTGACCTATCGGTTCTAGTGTCGTACCTGCTTGTGGTGTCTACGGCAGTGCAAGTCGGGAACCGTAAGCCCCTTCTCCGGCCTTCGTGCACATCTCTGACCCCCGCACAGTCCTCGACCCGAGCCGCACCATCTACTGCGTGAAAGACGTGACCGCGATCCCGCTCGAAGAGTCCAAAGCGAATGCCTCACTCAAGCTCCTTCTGCGCAAGTCGGGCGGCAGCCCCCTGGCTGAGGAAGATGAGTACGACTCGGACTCCACCACGGACACGGAGGACGGCGACGCCGCCTCCATCGTCGAGCCAGATGTGGCCCAGGCCGTGACGCTCTCCAGCACCTCCGCCCCTCAGGGCACACTCAAGCCTCCCTCAATAGCCGTAAGCACAACCCCTTCCGCATCTCCCGAACGCCCAAAGGCACTCCCAGACATGGCCCGGCGCCTCTCCTTCTGGCGCAAGGTCGCACGGCGCCAGCAGCCCCTGCCCGCCCCTATACCCCCCCTAGCGGAGGAGATGCCCGCGCCCGACCCGCCGGCGCTGGAGAAGAACCCCGCGGCGGCCGCGACGCTCGATGCTGCTGGTGGGCCTGAGGAAGACGGGGCGGCACATGGCACAGTGCCGACGCGGTACGAGCGGCTGGCGGATGTGGAGCGCAAGGTCGTCCGGGAGTGCATCAGGCTCTGGACACAAGGGGGCATGTTCTTCGCGTACGACTTTGGTGCGCCCTCTTTCTTCTCCTTACCAACCCCAGCGAGCTGAGCGCACACACCCAGATATCACCCGCGGACTGCAGCGGAAATACGACATGAACACTGCTAAGCGGCAGCAGGAGGATATCCTCACGGAGATTGCGGGCCCAAAGTCCTCAGGCTTCGTCCCCGAGGTCGTCAAGCCGTTTACGGAGCCGAACGCGCAGCTGCCGCTCTGGAGGCGGATCGACCAGAAGTACTGGTGGAATAGGAGCTTGATGGCGGACTTTCTCGAGGCGGGGGTATGCTCCCTTCCCTCTTCGTTCATGCGCGATGGAGCTTACAGAGCCTCCAGCTGCACTCCTACGTCCTGCCGATAATGAACGGCTTCGTGGAGATGTCGACCTTCCACCTCCCCGTGCCCTGCTCCGACCCCGAGCCGGAGATCGTCCCCGTGAAGTTCACGATCATATCGCGCCGGGCCTGCCTCCGACCTGGGCTGCGGTACCAGAGACGCGGGGTGGACGATCACGGGAATGTGGCCAATTTCGTGGAGACGGAGGCGATCGTTTCGGTGGAGGTGGGTGCGATCGCCTGGGAGGTTATGATCGTTCCTGATACTGTACCAGCGCGATGGGAGGAAGAATGTATTTTCATATACCCAGATCCGAGGATCAAGTAAGCATGCCCCTCCGTTCCCTTGCTTACGCTGACCAGAAGCTCTCCAGTACCACTGTACTGGAGTCAACCACAACCCGGTCTCCAGCTCAAGCCTATACCCCGACTTGATCGGCCCCTTGCCGATTCCTCCGATATCATGCGAAAGCATTTCGTGAAGTTGACCCACTACTGGCCGATTGTGAGCCTGCGCCGGCTTGCGTGTGCTGCTTGCTGATACGAAAGTCAGACTATTGTTAACTTAGCGGAAATTACGGGGAAGGAGGCAGTCGTCACACTCGCATATCGGGAATTGGCACAAGGGCTGAACATGAAGGAAGTCAAATATCACGAGTAGGCGCCGCTCTCCTGCTCTGGCGAGTATCCACTTATCCCAACGCCAGGTTCGATTTCCATCACGAGTGCAAGGGCATGAAGTGCGTACAAGTTGGCCAGGTCACCTCGCTTTCGCTGACCTTACAGATATGAGAATATCTCGAAGCTCATAACTGCGCTCAATTCCACTTTCGCCTCCCAGGGGTGAGCAATCTGCTCATTCAGACTGACCTCACTAATGCGACTGGCAGGTTCTTCTGGGCCAACGGGGACGACGTACTGAACGAGCAGAAAGGCACCTTCCGCACAAACTGCATCGACTGCTTGGACCGTACAAATGTCGTCCAGGTGCGTGTACGCATCCATGATTGCCTGTGTTATACTAAGTGGTAACTACAGTCTGCATTCTCACGATATGTCCTGGAGCAACAGCTCCAGGCAGCTGCTTTGCTTGGTGTTTCAGACAGAGGCAAGACAGAGCAGGAGATGGTGTTCAATACTGTTTGGGCCAACAATGGTGATGCCATCAGCCGAGCATAGTAAGTCCTGCTCAAGGCGTGCTGGGAAACAGGGCTGACCCGCTCGACAGTGCTGGAACCTCCGCACTCAAGGGAGACTTCACCAGGTGAGCCTCTCCGGACCTGGAATTCCCGTTTATAAAACTGAAGCCCTTGTAGAACTGGAAAGCGCGATATCAATGGGATGCTGAATGATGGCATGAACTCGCTTGCGCGGTTGTACTCCTCTGCATTCGCGGACTATTTCACGCAAGCGGTGATCGACTTCTCAATGGGTAATCGCAATCTCTCGGTATTCAGCGAGTTCCTGGAGAAGTTACAGTCTACCGACCCCGGGGAGATGTTGCATCTCTCTAAGATTCGAGCGGCAGCAAGTACGTGACCGGTGTCTGTTCCGAGGGATCCCAGCTCACGGAATGTCAACAGTCGAGACGTGCGCCTCTCACGTACTCTCAGAAGGCGAGGTGCTTCTGGGCGGTTGGACCTTGTTTTCACCAACAGAGCTTGACGCCAAGGTCGGCAAGAGCTTCGAGGAGAAAATCCTGCTGCTCAGCCCGCTGGCTTTGTACATCAACGTAAGCGCAGCCTTCCCGGAGCGTGGTTCACTGTAACTAAGCACTTTGCAGAGCTACGACTATGCGCTTGACAAGGTTGTCATGGCCACGCGAGTACCACTGGCGGACATAGTCAGTATCCAGAAGGGTGAGCACTTTCGTAACGACGCGCAAGCGGCAGACTACTCACACCGCAGAAGGGGCATACATTTTATCGACACTTCAGGAAGCAGCACGCGACCCAATGGAGAACTATGGTCTGTTGATCACCTGGAAAACTAGTCACCTCACACGACGGATAACGAGCTACTCGTTACGGAACAAGCCGGACGCCATTGACGTACAAGACGTAAAGGCCAAGAAGGGGGCCATACGACCTGGAATATCACGGAGCAACACTGCATCATCGCTCGGCAAAGGCGTGCCAGAAGATACACAATTCGCGGCGTTCAAAGCACTTCCGACGAGCACCTCGACTGCGGGACGCGACTTGGACGTTGTCCCTGTTACTTCTTGCAGAAACGCGGTTGACGTCATTGTTGACACCATCGTACGAGCTTGTAAGGACACAGAAGCTCCGGTGAAGAAGGAGTTTGTGCGGGTGCAAGACATTATAAGGTTAGCTTTCATGTGCCTGACACGCGTAACATTCCAGCTGACGCTGGGGCATAAATTAAGCTTGGCCGAGGCGCAGCGGGAGACATCGGTGTACGCCAAGCTGGAGTACTATCTGAAGCGCAGGCTGTGGTTGTAATATTGTTGCTGCTCTGTGTAGAGAAAGCGACACCGTGGGTTTATTGCATTGGCTTGCGAAAGCGAGAGAATAATTACAAGGAGAGAGTCATTTACCAATACGAAAAACACTAGTACAAACTGCACCGCAGCTGGCGGCGGCAGTGAAGGCGCGGGAAGAGGGTGCATGCGAAAGTGCAGCGGATGATGTAGGGTGGCGAGGAAACGAGGAATTGTCTATGACAGATAGGCAGGATAACATAAGTCAAGGAAGGGTTGGGGGTGCGTGAGGATAATAGGGGAGAGCAAGGGGGGTATTGGGAGAGCTTGAGTGGGTATCACTTCCGACGCCGAGAGAGATCCGATGAGAGAGGGTGAGAGGGCATGTTGGGTTTGCGAGAGCGTCATGATTACCGCTTACGAGCGGGAATAATAACATAGTACGATATATAATCCGTGGGGGTGTATGAGGGGCCAGAAGCCCCTCCTGTCAAGAGTGCATTATCCGTCCAAGTCGGTTCGAGTCGGTCCGAGTGCAGTCAAGAGTCCAAATTAGTCCAGTCCAGTCCAGCACCGGCCAGGCCTACTGCAGCCGGTCCGGTCCGGTTATTTCTTGCCCGCGCTCAGGCCGCGCACAAGGTCCACAAAGCGCGTCTTGCGCTTGGCCGCCATCGTCTCGCTCTTTGTGAAGTCGGGCGGGGAGGTGCCCGTGGGCGAGCCGGTGAGGGCGGCGACCCCGTGCCTCTCGCAGAGCTTGCGGCCGGCGACCTCCCAGTAGTCCTCGAGCTTCTCCCCGCAGCCAGGGTCGTCGCACACCAGGTGCTCGGGGTGGTAGCGCAGCCCCGAGTGGGTGACGGCGCACGCGCCCTCGATCGGCTCGCCACACGCGGGAGAGGCGCAGAGAGAGCCGTTCTTGGCGTGGTAGTGGTATGCGCAGTAGGGCTTTCCGTCAAACACGTAGAAGGTCTTGTCCGGGAAGGGTTTTTTGCACGCGTCGCACGAGAAGCAGTCGCGGTGGTACTTGCCCTTGAGCTGGCCGTCGGAGGACGAGACGGCGTGCCGCTCGATGGGGAGTTCGCAGCGGCGGCACTTGGGGAGGTACATCTCCTTCCAGTCGCGCTCGCAGAGGACGCCTGAGCCCTCGCGCTGGATCCAGCGGCCGTCGCGGATGCGCTCGCCGCACTTTACGCACGTGCGCTCCTTCCGCCGCCGCTCCTTGGCCTCCTTCGTCATCGCTGCAGGGGTGGTGAAGCTCCGCTGGGGCAGCTTGATCTTCTCCCTGTCCCTGTCGGAGGGCGGGGCGGCCGTGGCCGACGCGGGCTCCTCGAGAAGCGTCTCCATGATCGTCTCGATCGCACCGGTGGACTTGGAGGTCGTGCGCGGGCTGCTGCCGAACGAGGAGGAAGAGACCGAGGAGTGCTGCCTGCTGCCCGAAGACCCATGGCCAGGGAAGACGAGCTCGTTGCTCCCCTGCGAGTACATGCTCGCGACCGAGTTGACGGGCTGGCGGGCGGTGCGGAGCGCCGAGGGGCCCGGGTCGGTCGGGCTGCGCTCCGGGCGGGTTTTGGCAGCCTTGCGCAGCGAGCTGGCGGAGGAGGAGTGAGAGTCCCTCTGCCTGTATGCGAGCTCGCTCATCTGGGGTGAGGAGGGGATGGGCGAGGGCGGCAGGAGCGGGGAGGCGACGCTCGGCGCTGATGAGGAAGGGCTGGGCGTGGGCAGCTGCGGCGGCTGCGGCTGGGTCTGCACGGTGGGCTTGCCCGCGAGCTGCTTGTACTTCTCGAAGAAGGGCAGGCGGGGTGTTGTGGACGGGGAAGGCGCGGGGGCGTCGATAAGCGCCCCTTTTGGCGGGAGGGGAATTGTTAGCGGAGCACGCTCGGCGCGGTCCGAGGTGGACGCGAGGGAGGAGACGGAGGCGAGGGAGCGCTTCTTCTCGGGTATCTTGAGGGGGACGATGACGGGGAGCTCGAGGGAGGGGCGGCTGGCGGAGGGCCGGTCGGGCGAGGTGCGGTCCGTTGAGGGGTGGTCGAAGGAGGGCCGCCGTATTGACGGAGCGTCGATGGAGGGCCGCCTCATTGACTGACCGTCTATTGAAGGACGGTCCAATGATGGCCGGTCCTCCGAGGGCCTGTCCAGCGACGCCTTCCTCTGCGTGATCATCCCGTCCATTGACGGCCTGTCCATCCCCATCCCTAGCCTGTCCACGCTCGGCACGTCCATACTCGGCCTGGGCGACGGGTCCGGGGTGGGCCCCACACTCGCCGGCAGGGGCAAGCTCGCAGCCCCGAGCAGCTGGAGCTCCTCGCGCTGTGCGGGGGCGGAGCTGGCGTTTGAGGGCCTGCGGGCAGGGTTGAGCGGGGAGGGTGTGCGCGCAGGTGGGTAGGTCGGAGAGGGGTGGGTGAGAGAGGCGGGGGAAAGCGGGGAGTGGGGGGAGTGCGAGGAGAGGGAGAGGAAGGAGGGGGAGCCTGCCGCACAACACACACACGCATACATGTCAGTCAACAGGTTTAGGAGAGGAAAATGGATGAAACGCACCCTGCGACCCCTGCCCTCCTACAGGCAGCACATTAGCCCCTTCAACATCTACGGGCGCAAGATGATGCTGCCTCAACCTCGGCGGCGCCTGCCGATGGGCGAACATGGCGGCCTGAGCAGCAGCAGCAAACGCGCGCCGGCCGACGCCGGCCATGCCCGCGCTGCCACCGCTGGCCGTGTCCGCTGGCTGGGAGTAGGACGCGTGCGGGAGGTGCTGGCCGGGCTGGAGGTGGAGCTGCTGCTGCTGGTGTTGCTGGGGGGGAGCGAGCTGCTGCTGCTGCGGGAGGGTGTGCTGGTGGGAAGCGAACGACGGGTGCGGGTGGTGGGCGAGCGAGTGGGAGGGCTGGTGTGCCTGTGCGTGGGGCCGGAGTGGCGGGTGGGCAAGCGAGCGGGAGGAGTGGTGCGACGGGACGGGGGAGGGGATGCGCTGCTGCTGCTGGGTCCTGTTCGCGGTTGGGGAGGAGAGGGAGGCGGGGGAGTGGGAGCGCGCCTGGGAGTGGTCTGAGTACGCGACGGAGGACTGGGACGGGTTGTGCACGTGCAGCGCTGTCGGCGTGCGGCCGGAGGAGGAGGGGGAGGACTTGCTCGCTGACCCCGGGAGGGGAGGGGGCACGGGCGAGGGCGTGCGGGCGAGTCGGACGGGGGTGATCGCGGGCGTGGGCAGGCCAGAGGAGCGCGTCGTCGCGAGTGACGCGGCTGGGGAAGGTGCGCGTGGGTGTGCGTGTGCTGGCTGGGAGGCTGCCGGCGTCGGTGGGCATACGTGTTCTGCGAGCTGGTCGAGCGGGACTGGGAGGCCGCAGGAGGTGCACTTGACTGCGGGGAGGAGGGCGGACACGCGCAAGCTGTCCGCTGCCGGGGAGGGTGCGAGTGTGTTGGTCATTGTCGTCCGTTGCTGGATGTCGGGGAGCAGGTGGGCCGGAGGGTGCTGGACTGCGACGGCGGCCATTCACGGGCGTGCGGCGTGCGAGGGGGGGGACGTGCACGCCTGCGTGCTGCGTGGGTTGCTCGAGGGGGGGGCTGACGAGGAGGAGGGAAGAGAAGGTGAGGAGGAGAGGGGGGCGAAGGGGAGCCGGGAGGACGGATAGGGCGAGGAGGGGGGGAGGGAGGATGGAAAGGCGCGAAGGAAAGGAAAAGGAAGCACACGGGCCAAAGGGTTCTTCGCCCTTGTGGGTAGTGTGCTCAACGCTGTCGGCGGTGGCTAGGGTTGCGCCAAAGGGTTCATCGGGCGCGTGAATGTGCCCCGATAGCACTAGTAAAGACAATATACTGCTGAGACACTAGGGCGAAATAAGCAGCGCACCGACCTGCTTGTGCTGTTGCTGTTTCCAGTCCACGTCCAGCGAGCGAGCAGAGAGCAGAGAAGGCGGTCAAGATACGCGTGTTTAGCTCTCGTCACTCGTCCAGCGCGCAACTAACTCCCACTACCTTCGCACCACCACCCACTCCGGAATGCCTCAGCGCGCGGAGGAATGCATCCCACGCCGCACCGCACGACGTGGCTCGTCCCTCCGTCCGCGCGTCCGTCGTCCCCTACGCGCACGCGCCGTTGCCTCCGCCGGCTCCTGCTGGAACGTCCGGGGATGCTTCGAATCGCTGCCGGCTGGGCTTGGACGACGACGGTGTCTCGCAGCTCGTTGCGCGTGCTTGGAGGGACGTTCCCAGTCCAACCTGGGAGGAGAAGGCGGCGAGCAGCGGGCCGGCACTGCTCATGTAACTACCTTACTTCCCCTGCTCACATATTGCACAACCAGCCCCTGGGCCTTGTTGCCATCCCATCCCCGCCCGGGCATGCCGTAACCCCGCGCTGCCACATCTGACATCTCCCCAGCTCCCACCCAGCCCGACACGGCAAGGCCATTGTTATCCTCTCGTCATTGTTTACCTTCCGCCGCCCGCGCCACATCCGTGACGTGCTCTCGAGCCGTATGGCCAGCTGACAGGCTCGTCCCACGCCGGATCTCCAACTAGCCCAGCCTAGCGTCTAACGTTGCCACCCGCCCAAGCCAAAGCAGCACACAGGCGCACCAGACAAACTCTATTGTCAACCACATGAAACACCTAACGCAACGCACCGATCAACATCCACTCTCAAAGGACGTTGTTTACCTCCCCCTATCGCCGTCGCACTTGTGGTACCTGCAGCATATGTAGTACGATACAGAAGCCCCAAGAGGCTTCCTTTCGAACCGGTCTAGCGAGCCTTCTGTCGTACAGCACAGCACAGCACAGTGCAGTAAGAGAATTCTAGCTCCGCCAGCAGGGCCGGAACCGCCACAATCATTATCCCCTTATCCCCCTCCTAAATCCCAGCGCGATCAGCAGCCATCAGCGACGATCAGCAGTGATCGGTCGTGATCAGACACGCAGGACGCGACGCGACGCGACGTGGGGCTTCGAAGCAGATGGACGGATGGACAAATGGGCAGAGCAGAGATAAGAATGGCCCATGGCGCGCGCCTTTATGGGTTCTTTACTTTCCGCGATTCTGCGTTTTCTGCGTTTTCTTCGCTTGCGACTTTCCAGCGTCGGAGTTGCATGGGTCTATCTTTGTACGCGTTGCGCGAAATCAGTATAGGCCTCGACTTTTTTCACTATCACTAACTTATCACTATCGCACTATTTTACAATCAGTCTCGCCCGCATTCCTGCTTTTCGACAGCGTTGGCGCTTCCGTCCCTCCCTCCGTCCCTCCGTTCCTGCTGTGTGCGTGCCTTGCCTGGCTCTGGCTCCTCAGCCGAGCGCCGAGCCCGGGCGCCACACCGCCCCTCTCTCGGCACCAAGTCAAACGTTCGCTGGACCATGGTCATCGCCATATGCTTCTCCTCGGTGCGCTTGCTGCGAGCAGCCTGCACGGCTGCCTCTGCTCGCTGCCTCCAGGCCGGGTGCTCGGATGCTCGGTAGAGGTGGCCAAAAGCAGGTAGCCCAATGCCGAATGCCTCAGTGACGAAAAAAACCGACACATAAGCTTATAGATTTGCGTCACCGCCTACCCTTTCCTGCCTTCCTCTGTCCCCCTTTCCTGCCTTCCTCACTTCGTATTACCCCTCCTGTGGCGTCCCCTGCCGCATCCGGCTACCGACGCTGCGGTGATCGGGCACTGGACCCTTACGGTGATTCTGTGTTATGTGGTGCGTGGCTGACAGCTGGGGAGGAGGGGGGAGTGTCAGGGCGGCGCGGCGGCGAGGGCCGGGGTGCTGGTCAGCGGGGATGAATAATAGCACAGTAGTTTTCAGTTTTATTTTCATTCTCATTATTAGGCAGAGGAGTCTCAGGGCCATGAATCATCGAAGTCCAAACCGCAGAAGCAGAAGGAGAAGCGCACCGGGTACGTTCCAGAATTGTTCGCTGTCCAGAGAGAGGAGCCAGGACCAGGACAGAGGAGAGCGCGAAACACGAATGAATTGATCGCCGGACGTTGGCTTGTCCAAGCTGCCGTAACCGGCGTCTTTATCTTCTCCTTCCAGAGTTCCAGATTTCCAAAATGTCCGGCTTCCGCCGGGAGCTGTTTTTGTGCTTGGGTGCGGCGACGCAGAAGCATACGACGACGGCGGAAGGCGAAAGTGAAAGGGAGAACCGGAAGGGGAAACGTGGACGGGCAGCAACGGCCGTGGCCGGTCGTTATGCAGTTCATCACTCGCTCTCCCTCTGTACCGGAGCAGCGACCCTTGCGCCTTTGCGCCCATTAATGAATCGCAATGCACAGCCACTGATCCGGATGTGCGGACGAATTGTGCGAGCTGGGTGGGTGGCGCGAGCGGGCAGGGTTATGGCGGGGACGGGCAAGGCGGCCAGCCGAATCCGAGCGAGCGGTTGCCCGTTTCATCCGGGGGACCCCGCTCGCACGCTCATTACTCGCGCACCATCCTCCGCTGCGCCTCTCATTACACTCACCCTCACACTGCGCGCTCCCATTCCGGCCGTCGCCCGTCGTTCATTGTTCCCCGTTTCTCCCTTCTCTCTGTTTCCAAATATAGGACCTGGGAGCCAACAAGGCCATGCGATGCTTCAAGTACGCAAAATGGCTCCTCCTGGTGCTCATCCTCTGGCTATGTGCGCACACGTCTCTCCCATACGCGCGCGACACGCCCAGCTGACCGTGGATGTCATATGACTCGATCGATCAGCATTAGCCATCGTGTACCTCACCCTGCCCCCCGGCGAGTGCGTCGACAATGACATCACCTTCGCCCAGCAGCTGGCGGACGGAGACGCCCTCCAGCGCGTGTACCAGTATGCCCCCCTTCCCTTCCCTCTCCCCGAACGCGAGGACTGACGGAGAAGCAGCACGGAGGAGTTCATACCGCGGGAGTACCGCCTTCCGCGCGTGCGGCGACGCCTGTATCTGGGCCTCAGGTTCGCGTTCGACAGGCACTCTGGCGTCCTCAGGATCCGGAACGAGGAGGTGCCTCTCCTCCCGCTGCTCGCCCCTCCCTCCCCTTCCTCCCCCGCCCCTATCACGGCCGATGCCGGCGACGCACAACACCCACACGACCCCTCACGCCACTCCAGGCTCGTCATCCCCTGGGCAAAACTAGGCGACACGGACGGCGTGAACATGCCCTGGCACCCAGTGGGCGACGCCGTGCTCCTGTACGCGCTGGTCTCGCGCGAGTGGGGGCGGATTCTGCTCACCGTCGAGCGCGCCGTTACCCCGCCCACTGACGCGCAGGAGGGTGAGGTGGTGCTCCACGTCGTGCCCGCACGGATGGCCACCCAGAGCGAGGGCACAGAGGACGACGCGGTGCCGCTGGGGATGCCGCCGCTCGCGAGCCTGTATTTCCTGCCTTCCCCGGAAGGGGCGGAGGGGTACACGCTCGCGCGCGTGCACTTCCCTCCCTCACCCAAGTCGTTCGGGACGAGCAGCTACTTCCCCCTCCGGCGCGCCCTGCTGTCCGTCCTCGCCCCGAGCGCGATGCTCGCCATGGCCCTGGCGGAGCTGGCCGGGCAGCTGATCAAGTTCGCCCTGATCGGCCTGGGGATCGTGGCACTGCTGTGGATTGCGCGCGAGCTGTGGATGTCGCGGCACGACGGTGAGACGGGGGAGGGGGAGGACGCGCGGGAGCGACAGACGGCCGTGCTGCGGAAAGCGCTCAGGGAGGTGCTCGGGCCGCTGTATGCGCCCAGGGAGGGGGGGCGGCAGAGGGAGAGGAGCGCACGGACGTTGGGTGATGAGGAGAGGATGGAGGTCAAGGAGGAGGTTTAGCTCGCTCGGGGTAGGTACCGCATATATGCTGTTGGATATTGGATATCGGCTTCCGGAGAGTGTACGAGTAGGTTACCCCGCAGATAGCGGCGCACAGAGGTGGGCATGTACCGTAATCTCAACCATTTGGACTGTCCATTGAGGATGTCGCGGACGTTGCGCGCCAGTGTATTGTACAACAGGTTTCACACACGGGTATAGGGTATCATATCCACTTTCCTTTCTGCACCTCTACGCCTTCAGCAGCTCGCCAACGATCTCGGAGAATCGTGGCTCGTCAACGGCCTTGTAATGATCCGCTGTCAACGTGTCCCAGTCCTTCCTGACCAGCCCCTCGCCCTCATCCTCCAGCAGCACCTCAAGACTATCATACATGAGCTCCTGCTGGTCAATATCGACCAGGTCGTCCCCGCTGCTGTGCACGACCCACCACACGATGTGCTCTGCGCCCTCGCGCAGGTCATAGTGGTTCGCCGAGAAGATGTCGTACTTGCTGCCCGACTCGCCCGCCGTCGAGCGGCCAAAGGCGGGCTCAATGAACGCGATGTAGCTGGGGAAGTTCTCGAGCAGGCGTGTGATGGAGAAGATCCCTTCGGAGAGGAGCACACCGCGCGCGGCTTTGACGATTGGGGTGGGTGTGGGGGGGAGGTCGAACAGCGCGGGAGCCTGCAGGAAGAGCGTGGCGAGGATGTGGGCGCCGGCACTGCGAGATGGTCAGGATAGGTAACGATCGGTAGTAGGGAGAACACATACCTGTGGCCGATGAAGTACAGCCGTTCCGGGTCGTAGCCGCTACCTGGCAGCTCCGGCCTGTCCACCTCACCCGACTTGGGGGTGCGCTTCCCCTCCGCCGGCCACGAGTAGAGGAACTCGATCGCCTGGAGGACGTCTATCGCATGCATCGGGTGCGACACGAGCCCTTTTGTGCCTGGGGGCGGGTCGCGCAGGGTCAGCCGGTAGTTGACCGCTGCGACGGCGACCTTGTGCTCCAGTGCCAGTTTCCGCGCGAGCTCGGTGTGCTCCGACTTGTCCCCCCTGTGCACACGTGCGGATGAGTCACCAAAGACATAACGAAGACACGAAGAGTACGCACGCTCGCCACGCGCCGCCGTGCACGAAGACCAGGAGTGCGGGTGCGGGAGTGGGTGCGTCGGCCAGCCCAGAGGAGGGGACGAACAGGTCGAGCCGGCGCTGCGGATGCGCCGAGCCGCCCGCACCGGCATCGTACTGCACGTCGAGGAGCTCGTGCAGAGACATGGCAGGAGCGTGCAGAACCGGAGTTGGGTGGATCAGGGGAAGCTGCTGGTGCGCTCTTGCGCTGGTTATTGCTGGCCTTTGCGTTTTGGGTGGTGTACCGCTTATATGTAAGGGACCGGGGCGGCAACGCTGTGTTTCCGCATGGAGACTTCTAAACCCGACTAAGCTGCGCCCACTTATCTAAGCCACAGCGCTGAGCAAAGCAAGCCCGCAGCGCCGCATACAATGAGTTCCCGATCGGGCTAGAAAGCGGATGCAGTGTTCCGCCGTTCTTTCAGTTGTCGAGCACTCGGAGAGGAGAACGATACATTTATGCGACAGTGTAGGGGATGAGACGTGAGAATCGCACCCTGAGTGCGGTGTTCAATAGGTCCCTGACCGCCGGCTTCTCCACAAAGAAGCGGCAGGCCCAACATCAGCTTTCACGTACAGTAGGGAGCGCATTCTGTCAACTTTGGCGGTTTTACAATCTTGTCTTTCATATCACCATCTAGGTGTTTAGCTATTCCCAGTGGACAGTGCTACCGATGATACAGGAGTATTAGCGAGAATGCGATGCAGATGTAGAGAAGGAGGTAAAGTATCGTGGAGAACAACCGGTGACCCCAACAGAAAGCAGCCTCCCTTCCGACATCGTCATCAACACAACCAGCGCCAATGACATCCACGTCACGACATGAGTCATGCTACAGAAACATAACACATGATGCCCGTGCAAGCACGCGCACCCGTTTTTACACCCTAGCACAAACGAGGAAAAGGAGACCACAGAGAACCAGAATAGAAAAACATGGTGAGAAGCGCGCAGCGCTTAGTTGACCCAGTACTCGATGTTGATCTGGCCCGTGCTGAGGTCGGCCAGCGCCTCGAAGGCAGCGACGGAGAGATCCAGAGACTGCGCGTTGTCGCAGCTGGGGCAGACATCGGCGACGGTGACAGTGACAGTCTTGCCGTTGGCGGTGTTCTCGACCGTAAGGCTCTTGCCGCACCAGCTGGAGACATCGCCGGTGTTGCCGTAGTAGGCGATGTCGATGGCCGCGATGTAGTCAGAGTCGCTGTGGACTGTGCCGCAGGCACCGGCGTTGCCACCCTGGTAGAAGTAGGTACCGCTGCAGGGAGCAGTTAGGATAAGCTCTCGATTGAGCCAGTGGAGGGAACTCACAAGCCACCGGTGACAGCGGACGAGCTACTGGGGGTGCTGGAGCCGGAGTCCGAGGAGCCGGAGCTGTTGTCCGAGGAACCAGAGCTGGTGTCCGAGCTGCCAGAGTCGGAGGGAGCCGCGGCAACGTTGGAGGCACCGGAGCTGGACGACGAGGAGTCATCGGAGCTAGAAGAATCATCGGAGCAATCGTCCGAACCGTCAGTGGGGGTCGCCGCAGCAGAGGTAGAAGTAGCGGACCCCGACGAGGAGGAGGACGGAGTGCAGTAGGACGGGCGATCGCTCAGGGACTGAGTCGACAGGAGAGGGTGGCAGCACTGGTCGAAGAAGGTGGTGTCGTGCTTGTCCTGGCAGTCCAGAGCAATGTAGCGGCTGTGGTAGGTGTTGTAGTCCTGAGGGTAAGGGTAAGTATATGCGCGTATGCTGATGGCACGGGGCACGCACCTCGAGGTAACCCCAAGCCCAGTCGGACTCGCCACGCTTGACGGGCATGGCGGTCGCGGTGAAGCCGAGGGCGAGGGTGAGGAGAGCGACGGGGATGGCAGCGAACATTTTCGAAATGTCGTTTGAGTAAGGACAAGTAGCGAGAAGCTGGAGTGAAGACGAGCGCCGGGCGTCGAAGTAGCTGGGGATCTGAACTGAACCGAAGCTGAAGAGAAAGTCGGATAGCGAACGGGGGGTGGGGCCTTTATACGAAAGGCGGGAGAGAGCAAAGAGCGAATTGGGGTGGTCTCGAACGTTGGGTGCGAAAATGAGTGGGTGGTGCCGGGGGAGGGCGTGAGCTGGGCAAGGCCGCAGGAACTAGTACGGAAAAAGAGGGTGAGCACACGGCCGACACACGTAGGAAGTGCAAGACACGCGGGGTAATGGTGAGGTATGCGTATGGTAAACGGAGAAGGGAGGGGGGTAAACGGCGGGAACGGGGCGAAGAGAGGGAGGCAGCGCAGGACAAACTCACCTAAAACCGGGGTGATGGGAGAGGAGACAAGAAAGAGGGATGAGGGGAGAAATGGGGGGCGAACTGCCGCGCTCTATGAGGGCGCGCGAAGGACGCGATCCTCTCCACATGGCGCCGATGCCAGGGTCTGGAACTTGCCCTCTTTTGCTTCCGTCCGCCCAAATTCATTCAAATTCCAGCCGTAGCCAGGCAACCGCGCCTGAATCGCCCCTCGGCACCGTTCGGCACGCGTCATTAAAGACCTCGTCCCTGGCCCCTGTAACAGCTCATGCTCTGTCCACTTCAATCAAGTTTTACTTGAACCTAAGCGGTATTCCTGCAAAGCTCCGGCTATGTGGCCTCTCCCCAGCCAAAACTGAGAGGAATCGCGGTCTGAGCCAAGATTATCCGACAGGATCAAAGAGGCGAAGCAGCTGCGTAAAACGCGGCTCCGGGCCTGTGCACACGTAGGCCTCGCCCCGAGCACCCCATTTCTGATGAACTCCATTGGGGACCCGAGAATCCGCGTTGGAAGCGATGGATGACTAGAATGCACCGCGGTACTCGAGCGCTCCACGTGTGTGCTCCTCGCCTTTTCCGCCTGTAACGTGTATGCATCCTGTACATACATCAACACTCACGTTTGCAGCATCAGTACCTCATCGCCCCGCTCCGTGCCTCGACTCGGAGAAGCGTGTGTGCGCATAGACCCCGCCCACATTCAAAATTCCAGGGTGCGAAATCCCAGACCGGACGTCTTACACGTCAGACCCGTGGCGAATCAATGCGCCCGGAGTGCTGACTCCTTCTGCTCGGCGCGTGTCCGATCTGTTAACTCGGGCCGGTGCACCAGCTTCTCGGAGCTTGCGTTATAAATGGGTATAACTGTGTAATTGCCTACAATTGGCTTTACACCGGCGTAGTAGCGGATTGGTTGATTACTTCTCTTCGCATCCAGGGTTTGGAGGATCGCCATTCTCACCGAGGAGATGCGCAGTCGCAAAGTTTGCGGATTGCAACCATCTCGCCTCCTGTCTGAGGCGACGGACCGCCCGAGAGCGACTCGCCTGCCGCATCCAGCAGGCACCAGGGCAGAGAGCAGGACTGATGAGAACCGGCGTGCCCCCACAGCCACCCGGGGGCTACTACACGTGGCGATGAAATGCCTCCGTAGAAGGGGATCCGAGGGGCCCTCATCACGCTCCCAGAGTTCTCGGCAGGACCCTCGAATTCAATCAAGACGCACCCCGCAGCATACCAGGGTGCATGCCCGCCATTCAGTCGCCTGCTGGCCTCCATGCGCTGAGTTGGGCAATGATGCTTCAGCCCGCCGGATAGGACAACCCTAAAAGGCCCTGCAAGCTGAGGCAGCGCGGTAATTGGCATACCAGTCGCGTGTTTACCCCAACGAGGCCTCGACGCGGTCCGCGACTGATGAAGCAGCCATGCTCGTGCCGAGCCGGCTTTTCGCCTCGGACCTTTTCCCCTGCTGATCCGCCGATCTCAGCTCTCACGGTAAAGCTAAAGCTAATAAAGCAGCGCTTCTCCCACCGATCCTTTGTACAGATCCCCTCGAACACCGGGGGAGCATAACAACTTCTTTAGCTGATGAACAATGGTGCGATGCTGATCCTGCGCTTTGGACGCCATGGTTACCATGACAAAATACTACGCTCGGCCAGAGGCGTCCAGACGAATCCGAACCATGCCCGGTCAGGCTCGGATTGATAGATCAGCAGCCATGCGCCCCCTTTCCCGGGTTTCCCGGCTCGGCTCTCCAATGCGGTCAAGCGCGCGTACAGTACAGCCCTACCCAAGCCTATGCCAACTAACTTTTGGGGACAAGTTCTGACCCGATATCATCGCGGGATCCTCGGCTCCCCTTGCCTCGGAGAATTGCAGGGATTTGGGTTCGCAAGCCATTCCTTGCGGGCGGCAGTAATGTACCCTGGCTTCGGTGAGCGCAGCCAGCTGATCGTACGTCAGAGGTGACAGGCTTGCCGGCCGGCACTGGGTGTGCGTTTGGCAGCGTCTAGGCTTCATCGGGTGCCCTCGGGACAAGCAAGCATTCCAGGGGACACGACTCCCCATTGTTTACCTGCTGACGTTCCATCGCCCCTCACAGGCATGATGCCGGGCGGGTAGGAGGGAGAGATGCGTGGAGTAACTGCTGCACGAAAGGGCAGTGGAACGAGCGCCCTTGATGGTGCTGGATATTGCGCCATAATGATGCTCCCACTGCATTAGTAGACACGATGTCGTATTGAAAAGTGAAGGCAACGACAATACACACAGGGTGGTTTTACAGCTGGGAGACGTGCAAAACAGGTGACTGGAGAACAGGAGACCGTGTGTGGAACATATAACTAGTGGACGCTGTAAATCCTTCAAGGCGCCATACCCAAGCGGTTAAGGGGCGAGATTAGAATTATTCGATCATCTCGTACGCGTAGCGTGCGTCGGTTCAAATCCGGCTGGCGTCGAAAAGACCTTTTGCTATTTCTGCGGCTTCCCCGGAAGCTTTTTGTTCTTACTCCGACCTCAGTCTACCTACCGTACTTCCTGTTCTGCAATGTACCTTGTCATCTCTGATAGAGGAACACATTACTGACACAAATTTGAGAGCTGTTTAAATGGGTGTCAATTATATCCTGGGTCCGTGCGAAGGTCGCTCATGCTCGCGACTCATTGTCAGTCGACAATGCGACCCATTAAGGTAGACGCGATGACGGGGCTAACTGAGCTGCCCCCACCGCAACAGCTACTTCCGTGTCTTGCCCAGAACGAGCCCTATACTGCTCGCAGGAGCAAGTCCTTGCCAACATGCAGCTCGCCTGCTTCGATGCCAATGACAGCAATTGTGCTGATGTAGCCAAAGGCGGGTGGCGAATCTGTTAGGACACTATGCCCGAGCGGTTAAGGGGTGAGATTCGAATAGTCGAAATTATCTCATACGCATTGCGTGCGCAGGTTCAAATCCTGCTGGTGTCGAATCTTTTGTTACTCTACATTCCAATGAGATGTCAATGTCTTAGACGCGTCTTCCGTTGGAAACGCGGTCGAAGTACCCTGTTTCAGTACGCTGGTCAGTTTCTGAAGAGGTGACACACCTTTGGCCAACGCCTTGGGCAGCTACAGTCGCAAAGGGGCATCAATTTCGGAGAACACAATGGCAGTGAAGTCTGTCGGCGATCGAAATCGGCTGCATTAAGTGGAGCCGGGGGAGTTAAGCAGATTATCTCCACGCGCTAGATGGGGCTTGTTTTCCTTTGAAGGTGCAATCAATGACTAGCAGTGGTTTTGGTAGAGAATGGAGGGGTTTGTCGATCTCGACACCCGGGGCGCCTGGGCTTCAATCAGCAGAAGAGGCCCTCACACACGACGCGCCTTGTTTGTTTCCGTCGAATGCCTCCATTTCAGCGGACCTGTTCCTGGTAGCGATGTGAGAGTGCCGGCCCCTTGTCTCCTCAGTCCGTAACGCGACTGGCTGCGAAAGGTCTACGCTCTGCCCCGCGCAGTTTTTGCAACTGTTCATTGATAGAGAGCAATTCTATGTGTCTCTACCAGTTGCGCCCTTCTTCCACCACCTCACTTGCGTTGCATGCTAACACGCGCCTTAGATGTCAAATTCGCTCCTCCAGCTGATCGAGGGCATTCGGACAATTTTGGGTGCGGTGGAGCAGATCTATGAATCCTTACGGCACTACACGGGCGCCATCGACGAACGTCTTTCCGGCATCCTTGTTCGAGTCCTCGACCCCGCTGGAGCCTACATTGTGCGACTCATTAATGCACTCGACCGATTCGATTCACTGTCCCGAAAAGGCTTGCCTCCTGTGGCTGTTTGCCGGGACGTGCTAAAGTCGTGTCAAGATGCATTGGGCGTCTTTGGAAAGCTAGCAAATGTTCTACAGGCGCAGCTCAAGGTGTTGGCCAGCACAGGCGATGTACGCTACGCGCGTAGGCTGAACCTGTTGCTCTACGGTGCCATGGGGGAGGTGTCGATCGCTTGGCAGGAGATGAGCCCGCATCTCCAGGACGTCAAGGCCTATCTGCAAACAGGCTCGGAGCTACACATACTGGTGGCCCGCTCTCGAGAGGGGCCCGTGACTCCCGTCATCGAACAGAATGAAATGGGCTCTCCAGAATCGACTCCGCACGCCGACCGAACATTTGCCACGACTGGCCAAATCGCCGATCCACCTACGATCCAAGCGCGTCGAGCTCGACGGCATGGCGGCTCCTACAGCCAGAAGGATGTCGAACTTGGCAGATCGCTGCCGTCTGCCGGAATACCGCCTTCGCCCTCACCCGATGGGCCCGATACCCCCATCTGGCCACCATCCGCATCGCAGCCTCAAGCACTTCGTTCCATCCTGCGGAATGCTGGGCAAGCCCATTCCCCGAGTCCGATCAATATGTCATCGCCCCTCTTGTGGTCCGGCACATCCAACGGTCACGGAAGCACGCAGCACTTGCGAAAAGAATCGGATGAATCCGCATCTCATGTTGGGGTTACGCCCCCAGCCAATGGCACCCGTGTAACCCGACCCATCCTGACACCATCCAACTCGTCTGCCTTCCTGGCCCATCACCTGCAGACACCTTCCCCTATGCCCCGGTCACCTGCTCCATTGCCAGCGGATTCTGCACAGCTGTTCGATGGCGAGCTCCTGATAATGATGGATTCGGCAACGCAGACTGCGAGCAATGTCTGGGCTATGCTTGGCGAGCTCCTGGATAACTTGACAGAGCCTCGGCGAGATATTCGTGGGGCTCTGACGAGGGCCGAACAGGCGACCGAAAAGGTCAGGGTTGACCTAGAGGCTGTCAGGCAGGATGCCACCCCGGCAGCCAGGAAGGCGTTCGTCGAGGCAGCGCATCAATTCGCCAAGGTGTGTTGCTTCACCGCTACCACTATTTTATCCATATCTGACGAGATGCGTAGGCCGTTGCTCAGCTCCTCACAATCATACGAGCTTACGACGCACAGAAAGCACTGCCGAGCGAATTGCGTAGTGGTGTCAGCAGGCTGACGCACGCAACGAAGGAGTTTACGGTCTTCTTCCAAGCCACGTCCTTCGCCGGGCGTTCCCGAGCATTGTCTCCCGCTGGTGCTGACGACGAGAGTCCACGCATACCAATGCTATCACCCGGACTTGTAGCGCGAGGTACACCCGCCAGTCTCCTGCGAAGCAGGAGTGATGTTGCTACCCCGAGCAAGGTTCCGATCAGGGGCGTCCGCGACGCTCCGTGGAGTGCGCAACCGCAGCAAACCTTCCAGATTCCGCCTGTACCGCCAAGGGAGGCAGCATCTGCTACGCGACCAACGTTCGATACTGCCAGTTGAGCGCCGCCGTCCGGGCTCTCCCCCGTTCCATTATTATTATTTTCGACCGCAACAACGCCCATGTGCACGCCCACGATACTCATGCTCGCCAGTCTCCAACGAAACGACTCTTGTAATGTCTTTCCTCAGTCTCCGGACTGCCTATTGTTCTTCTCGGACCGCGATCACCAGCACGAGCATCTTTTAACTCTGTCTGCAACCAGCAATCTACTCTACCACTGTATTTCATACTAGCACTCAACAACGCAATCGTACGCTACTACTATATACTCTAGATTGTAATTTACGCTCCGGAGGCTGGAGATCTGCGGACCGCTGCTTTGCAATAGACGATCCCAGCAGGCGTGGAGGCAGATGTGACTGTCAAAAAGCAGCCAGCAGGTCGTGTGCTTGGAAAGGACTAGCTCGAAAAGGGTCAAGCTGTGCACCCGAACAAGACGGATGTTGCACAAGATGGATCCCAGGTTCTGCGCCTGCAGAAGGCACGTTCGTGTGCTGCCCGCTGGTCACCAAGCGCCAGCGCATCAATGGTGGACATGATCATCATATCTATGACGATGGTTTGCCATATGTTCACTGCGCCATTACGCCAGTGTGTGCGATCCGTGGGCGTCCGGGGTCAGAATGTTCGTGTGGGTCCAACCCAAAAATTTGACCTGGCCGGAGGCCGGTGGACGCGCGCCTTTCCCTCCGCGTTCCTGTCTCCCTACCTACGTTAGCCGTCGTCAAGCGTGCCCGCGCGCTCGGTCCGCATAGCTGAGTGGAACATCGAACGCGTTCCTTACGCGCCATTGATCGTCTGCATGCGCATGGACATCATTGTCGGCGGGCAGATGACGGCGACGCGCTCTGACTTTAGGCTATCGCATCACGACGCGGGTCGGGCCGCGGTGCCTGGCAGGCGTAGCGCGCCCTGCCCTTCCCTTCCCAGGCAGGCATCGCCCTTACTCGCTTCGGCAACGCGTCCCGCGCTGCTTATCGTGTGCTCGCCCATGGAGCGCTCTTCACAGCGTCACATACACGATGACGAGCTCGGGTTAGTAATGGATGGTGTTGCGGTTTGATATATGCTAGCTGTATTCCCCTTTGTAGCGACGGGCGGGCCGAATTAGTCTTGGAGGTGTTCCGGATACGGATCTGTGCCGGCGCCGGTGTTTGTGATTTGATGGATAATCGCCCGAGGATGGATCACACCTTGTGCGGCGCCCTGCCGAGTGAGGCTAACGAGCGGGCGGAGGGTCGTACGAGCCGGGAGTGTATTCGTGAATACCAACGAGAACAAAGCGTTGCGGGCGAGCCCTGAAAGCGCACGCGCTCCTGCCCAGACGTCTACCGCCATGCGCGCCTCTGGATGACGTGCAGGGTTCGATGCTGGCAAAGGCAAAGGCAGCAGATGCCTCGGCGATGGGCGGCACGCTCGGGCGGGCAGACAGGGAAGTAAACGCCAATTCATATTGTACTGAGACTCGATGCCGAGGGTGGGACACCGCGCTTGACATTGCGCCTGACATTGCACTGTGACGCGATCGCGCAGGGAGAATCGTTCACCACACTCACACCCGTCTTTAATGTCAGGCGCCCAATATAAGCCCTTGGCCCCCGGCGTGTCTGGTAGCGCGACCCGGACTGATTCAATATTATTAGTTGAAGCAGTCGATAATGAATCGAGCAGCGCGCTTGTTTCTGGTTTCTGTGCTGATGGGAAGCGGAGCGAATTGTGATAGTCGTGATATGGAGTGGGGAGGAGGTTGCTGTGCTAGGTTGGGATTGGAGCCGGTATGTGTGCCCGATATGGACGCCTCGAGTTTCTGACACAAGCTGTCACGACCCGCAACTGGCTAGGCTTCCCTCCTTCACCCTTCTTCCTCCCCTCCCCGGGTCACACTCCCACAGTAGAACCTTTATATTCCCATCGTCCCATTTTCATCTTTTCACTCTCCACGCCCCCTCCTCCTCCTCCTCCCTCCCCCCCACCACCATCCCCTTCCCATTCCCTACCCCACCCCACCCCCACCACTCCCACCCTCTCTCCTGGTGCTCGTCGTCCATTTCGGCTGCCTTATCCTCTCAGATACCACATCATGCCTGCAGCACCCCGCCGTTCCCGTCCCCAACGCGCCACGAGGCAAGCCCTGGCCGCCGCACCATACCCGGCCCAGGCCCACCCACTGAGAGAGCAAATCCGTCAACGGCCGGGCAGCACGCGTCCCCGCGGTATACTCAAGGAGATCGAGTGGTGGAGGGTCCAGGTTGGCCAGCTCCAGGAAGACGACGAAGACGCGGCCAACGCGGGCGACGATGAGGCTGCGAGCGGCGGCGAGAGCGAGGTGGGGTCGCAGGTCAATGTGAGCAGGATCGATGACGACGTCATCGAGAGGGTATTCCCGCTGTCTCCTCTGGGAGACGCCTTCGGCGAATACCCCCTGCTGGACGAGGTATGCCGAAACACGTGGCTCGCGCGATACTGGCTTCTAACCCCTGCCCTCAGACAAAGTCCTTCGTCGACCCTCCCAACTTCATCGCGACCACGCCTCCTCCCTCCCCGCCCTCGTCCCCGCTCATGGCCTCCTGCCCGTTGACGCCAGCGCAGCGCCGTCACCAGCGTCGCCGCAGCGCGTTCGCCCGCACTGCCTCGTACGCCGGGCTTGGCCCGCTGTCGCCCAGCTCCGCCTCGTCCTGGTCGCGCGCCTCTCCCGACCCCGAGACCAAGCTTCGCGAGCTCATCGACCTGCCGTCCCGCTACTCTGCCCTGTTCATGACCGTCGACTGATCGCTCACGGCCCGACCTCGTCGACTTGCACCAACACACCCCATGGCACGACCACGCCATCCGAGCTGTCCGCCCAAACGCCACCCACTGTCCATACCTCTGCTCACCCACACTTGTACGGCCCCAGCATCCAGGTTTCTCTACTCCACGATTCCCACAAAGGCACCAAAATCGCCCACGATTCCCAACCCGGCTCACAACGCACGCTTCTCCAAAAAAGTGGCCGGCACGACATACATATGTATCGATTCTCGTCCTAATGCGCGTCTCCCATCAGAGCGCGCCCATCCGTCTCTCCTTGAGCACGTTTGACCAACCCACCTTTTGACGACAAACCCTTTCTTTCCTTCGGATCCGACTTGCCAACATCAACATCTGGCCTTGACCTGCTTCGCATCGCGCACGCCACGGATGGTCACCTGCGATATCCTGCCGGCTGCATCCACTCGCGGGGGCACCACCGCATACCCCTGGCAATCGCACACTGCACTTTGGCATCGCTTTCGGATCTTCTCACAACAATCTCCTTGCACCTCTTGCGCTTTTCCTCTTTGTGACGACCTTTAATGACCCTAATGACCCTTCTGCTTCTCTTACACCTACCTTTGTCTTCGTCTTGGGCTTGTGCGGCAGCGGAAGTGCGCTGTCCGCCGTTCTTGTTGTTGTTGTTGTTGATGCCGTTGCGGCTGATCTTTTTCCTCGAAGCTAAGTATATAGTTGAATCTCATTTCGTTCCTCCGTAGCTCACGGACCTAGTTGACGATATCCATTTTAATGATGATTCTCATTGTTGATCATGCGCTCTCCTCGATCTCGACGCTTGATCTTCTCTGAATGGTCTATCAGCACGTCATGATTATCACATTCCCGTAGCCGGGATCTCGATGAACCCCATATATGGTAAGCAGCTGGCGGATCAGGAAGTCCGCGTAATCATCATGTTCCCTAGTCCTGCCCGACGTCCTTGATCCTCTTCCTCTTCACATCGATCTTCTTCGCGTCCTTCTCCCCCCTCTTGTAATGATATTCCCCATCCGGATCCTTCTCAAAGTTTGGTCCGTTGCTCTTGCGAGCCGTGTATAGCTTGAACCCGCTCTTCTTCAGATATTCCTGTCCGTTGTGGGTTGTGTTAGCATCCTTGAGCTGGCAGCTATGATCGGACTTACATCAGCAATACTCTCGGCGTTGTTGCGGAACAACGCGAGCTGGTTTCCAGACGTCCACGACCCCTCGCCCTGCTGCTCCTGCTCCTGCTCCTGCTGTTCCTGCTGTTCCTTCTGTTCTTGCTGTTCCTGCGCCTGCTTTTGCTGGTCCCGCTCTGTCTCCTCTGCCTCTGCCTCTGCCTCTTCGTCCTCTTCGTCCTCTTCGTCCTCTTCGTCTTCCTCGTCGTCGTCAAGCTCGTTCTCCTGCTCTTTCTTCTTCACGCTGATGTGTCCCGTCTCGTCCAGCTCACGTCCCATCCTGTCGATGTCGTCTCCGTTAAGATCCGATTGGAGGCCGTCGTCATAGAAGTATCGCCCAACATTATTGTCCTCCTCGTCCTCGTGGCTCTCCGCGTCCTCCATCTGCTCCAGTTGCTCCAGTTGCTCCTGCTCTTCCTCAATCTCCACTTTGACTTTCTTCTCGTCCTCCAGCTTGACCTTCTTTTCGTCCTCTTCCTCTTTCTTCAGGCGTAACAACTCCGCCGCCCGGGCTTCGGCTTCCGATTTGACAGCCAGTGCCAGCCGCTGCTTCTCTGCTTCGATGGCGCGGCGCTTTTCCTCCTTGCGCTCTTTCTTGGCTAGAGCATACAGGCCATCGGCAATCCCGTAGCGGTAGTTACTTGGTGAGAACTGGTCATTTGTGCCAGCATACATGCCATGGGCGACTCACTGCTTCTGAGTCTTCCCCTTCGCCTCCTTGTTCTGTGCACTCCATACCATGATCAAGTTGTACACCATCTCGTACCCATAAGCAGCGGCGACCGTGTGCTCTGCCAATCCGTAGAACGTCTGGTCCACCCGGTGGCCCATGTGGATGCTATAGCTCTTGCAGTCGAAGAACACGTCCATGGACTGGGCGACGACCCCGCTCCATTCGTGGTTGGTCACGGGTTTGCCGGTCACTGGCAGGCTACGCACTGTCACTGTCGACTGACCAGCTCTGCAAGTGATCAGAGCAACCCACACCCAGCAGAGCTTGTGCTCACCTCTTCAGCTTCTGCTCTTCATCCTCCGTCGCCAACACGTCCGCCTGGTTGACACTGTCTCCTAATCAGCGTGACCTTGACACATTCGACGAGAACAACGAACTTATGCCGTGCCATCAGCTTGCTCGCCAGCCTCATTGCCGTATTCGCCTCAGCCTCACTTGTTGCCTCATGCGTTCCCAAGCTCAGCGCCTTCTTGATTTTCGCAATAACAGCGTCGTCCGCCCCTTCCACTATTCACCGTCAACCTATGCTCAAGCACTCAAAAGGTAAACAGAGCGCACGTCTGTCCCGGGTCTTCCCACCAGGAGGGCTGTCCGTCGCCAGGCTGAGCACCTCCGCTCGCGTCGAGACCTTGACCTTGGGCTCCCGCTCCTCTTTGCTGCTCTTCGTACCCATGTTCTTCCCAGTCCCATTGCCCCTTTTCCCGCTCCTCTCATGCTTCGGCACTGACTCAACAGGCGCATAGGCTTTCCCGTCCTTGCAATCCTTTCGTTGACAGTGAGAGTTCATGGTGATCGAGGTGACGTCGGCCTCTTTCTCGACTTCAAAGCTGGACGCGCGTCCCTGCTTGTTCTCTCCGCCGTTGCGCACAGTATCCACTTTTGGCTTCTTGTCTTTGTGCGAGGAGGAGGAGGAGGAGGCAGAAGAGGGTTCGACGCGTGGGCGCTTGCTACCGATCATACTCGACGCGTCCGCTTGATGTAGTGGAGAGTGTCTACGAGTTTTGCTGTCCGATGCTGGCTATATGCGTACTTGTTCCGGTCTGGCGCTGATCCTGCAGTGGATAGGAACCCTCTACCGGATCTAGTCTAGCAGTTATGCGTAGAGCTCTCCGTTCAATGCAGGGTATGGAGCGAGTTCCCACGTCTACGCGGGCTCTACTGTACTGTGCTGCTCGTGGGGGTGGTCGTCAGGTGGAGAAAACGAGTACAGCGTCCCGCTCACTCGCGTCCCGGATTTAAAACCGCTCAAACTGACCACCCAAACCAAACACAGCCCCCGCGAGGCCTCGAAACTTACCACGTTGATTACGTAAGCCGAAAAGGCTGGTGATAAGTCAACGAAGACGCACCGAGGCAGGTCTTCAATTACCGCAGTGGTCCAAACAGCCTCTCTCCCGGTAGCACATCGCCGCAGCAAAAGAGGAAATCACAGCGTCCAGCACTGGCAGACGGCTACGTCGCTTCCTATCCGACAACCGCGAGCCGATACTGTGTGGCCTGCACTACGTCCTCGGATCATCCTTCCCCTCCTATATGGAACGGTAGGTCAAGCGGCAAACCAACCGATCTACCTGAGCAGGAAGCTGTTGGCCATGGATTTGGGCCTGGTCTCTGCATGCGAGTTGCTAATTGGGACGAAGGGTGTTGCGGAGGGATTTGTTAGGTGGACACTACTGAGTGCACAATGTTCGCGCGCTTTCTACGCGGCGCAGCTCATCAGTGTACTTCCCGTCAGCACCTCATCCCACAGATCATTCGGGCCACACCTCTTCAATTTTCTCTCCAATGCTCTGCATCCCTTCGCTACTACATCACGTCATACTCCATAAGCTGCGCGCACTAGGAGACTTCGATGATGCGGCGTTGCTGCTGCTCGCCGTGAGTTGGCACAACATAATGATAATCATATTCCCGGGTGAAAGAGCGCAATGAGCTCTCATGTGGTACTCTTCTATCAAATCAAGAAGCCCATCCGATCATCATGTTCCTAGTCCTGCCCGGTGCCCTTGATCCTCTTCCTCTTCACGTCGATCTTCTTCGCGTCCGCCTTGCCCTGTTGGTAATTTGCATATCCGCCGTTCTTAAAGGTTGGTCCGTTGATCTTGGGCCCGGGGCGCAGCTTGACATCGCTCTTCTTCAGATATTCCTGTGCGATATGAGTGGGCACGCTTTGACTGGCAGTCACGATCGGACTTACATCCGCGATGTTGGCCGCGTTGTCCCGGAACAACATCAGCTGATTTCCAGACACCCACTGCACATCGTCGTCTTCCTCTTTCTTCACGTTGATATGTCCGGTTTCGTCCAGCTCATTCGCCATCCCGTCGATGTCCTCATCACCGTCAAAGTCCGCCTGAAAGCCCTGGTCATAGTACCATCGGCCGGCAAAATCGTCGTCCTCGTCCTCAAGTTTGACCTTCTTCTCGTCTTCTTCCTCCTTCTTTAGCCGCGCAAGCTCACGCTCCCGCGCTTCTGCTTCTAGCTTGGCGGCGAGGTCCAGGCGCCTCTTCTCGGCTTTGATTGCACGGCGCTGTTCCTGCTTGCGTTCTTTCAAGGCGAGAGAGTACAGACCGTCCGCAACTCCGTAGCAATAATTACTGTGCGACTGTCAGACGGCTGAACCACACACGGAATAGCTACGCACTTCTTCTGCGTTCTCCCCTTCGCCTCCTTATTCTGAGCACTCCACGTCATGATCAAGTTGTAGACCATCTCATAAGCATAAGCAGCGGCAACCGTCTGCTCCGCGAGTCCATAGAACGTCCAGTCCACCCGGTGTCCCAGGTGGATACTGTAGCTCTTGCAGTCAAAGAACTTCTCCACGGACTGGGCGACGACCATGCTCCATGCATGCAGGATGACGCTCGCGCCGGTCAGGCTGCGGACGGTGACTGTCGACTGGCCGGCTCTGCGAGTCATCAGTAAGACTCACACCTCCCTGCACCAACGTACGCACCGTTTCAGCTTCTGCTCCTCGTCCTCCATAGCCAGTACATCCGCCTGGTTCACGCTGCCTCGCTGTCAGTTCACTCCAGCAGCCTATATGCACACGACGCTCACTTATGCTGCGCCATCAGCTTGCTCGCCAGCCGCATAGCGGCCTTCGCCTCAGCCTCCCCCGTCCCCTCATGCGTCCCCAAGCTTAGCGCCTTCTTGATCCTCGCAATGATCGCTTCGTCCACGCCCTCGACTGCAGCCTCATCAGCCGCTGCGTCGAGTCAAAGGGAGGGGAAAGGGCGTACGTTTCTCTTTAGCACTCCCACCGGGAGGAGTGTCAGTGGCCAAGCTCAGTACTTCCGCACGCGTGGCAACCTTGACCTCGCCCTCCCGCTCCTCCTTCCTGCTCCTCCTAGCTTTGCCCTTGCCCTTCTCCTTCCCATTCCTCCCATTCCTCGACTCCACAGGCTCAGGAGCATCAACAGGGGCGAACTCCTCCCCCTCCTCATACTCGTCCTCCAAATAGTAAGACCCCGACGAGACAGAGATGACCTCGTCCCTGGCCTCGTCCTCCTCGTCGGAGGGGCGGTACTCATCCCCACTGTCCTCGCTCACGATCTCCACCTTCGGCTTCTTCTTCCTGCGCGACGCAGAAGCCCCCGAAGCACCGGGCCGGTACTCGTCCCCACTGTCCTCCTCGCTCACGATCTCCACTTTCGGCTTCTTGGGCTGTTGGTTGCGTGAGGCGGAGGCCTCGGCGCGCGGGCGTTTGCTGCTGACCATCTTTTCTTTTGTCTCTTGGGTTGCTGTCGCGGGCGGGTCTATGGTTGCCGTCCGTATTGCGGGTATGCGTGTATGCGTCTATGCGCGCCCGTCGCGGTCTATGTAGTGTCGGTACTTGTACCGTCTGGGGGAATCGTATCCAACGCGGGGTATACAGCGGCCCCAGATGCAGCCCCAGCCCCAGGTCCGGATCCAGATCCAAGAAGAAGGAGAAGGAGAAGAAGATGGTCGTCGAGCCCAGAGGAACGGTGGGCCCAATGTCCGACACGCTCACGTCCTGACGCCCTGACGCCCTCTCCACCCGCCGCGCGCCGCGCGCCGCCTCGGGTCCTCCGTCGGCGCTTACGTAACGCACGCAAAGAAAAGGTTGGCGATGAGTCGGGTCGGGCTGTGAAATGAGGTGAGGACGACGAGTCGCCCCCGCCGCAGCTTTTTGAAGAAGCACCAAGGCGACAAAACAAGTACATCGATTGAGTAGCCCGAACAGCCATAGTCAGTACACCCGTCCCTCTCCCGCCCCCTCTTGCTCGCTAGCAAGACCGGTTCCCGTCCCGTACCGCTCCCGCGTACAGTATCTGGCGCCGCGCATCGGCCGGCATCGGCCGGGGAAACAGCTCAGCTGCCTACCTCACCCACCCATCAACGACCACAGGCCCATACAGCCTGCCCACGACGTCCCTGCCCCCTCCGCCCACGCGGGGCACGATCCCCAGCTCCACCTTCAGCGGCCGTTCTTGTGCGGCCGGCTGCGGCGCTTGGCCTGGTGCTCCGGGCGGGAGGACTTGCTGCTGCTGCTGTTGTTGTTGGGCTTGGGGCGCGGGAGGACGCTGCGCTGCGCGCTCTTCTCGGGACTTCCAGGCTGCTCGGATACGCGGTGCGGCGGCGATGAGCTGTCGCGTGATCAGCAAAGATGCCGCAAGCGCACGATGGGGTGGGTTAGCGCACCTCCTCCTTGCTCACGCCATCCCGGATGCTCTCCAGCACCTTGTCCACGACGCTCACATGGTTCGCGTGGGGCTTGTCGTCCCTGAACCTGAGCACGGTCCACTCCTCGCGCGCTGGGTCCCAGGCGAGCTCGACGACGCGGGCGTGCCACTGCTCGCCCTGCTGCTTGAGCTGCTCCCAGCGCGCGTCGGGCAGGCGCAGCTCGTCGAAGAAGTCGTACGCGTCCCCGCCCAGCCAGACGTACAGGCCGAAGCGCGGCTTGGCGCTCAGGTCGGGCTGGGAGGGGTCGGAGGGGGACGGCGGGAAGTGCAGGAGCAGCAGGAGGTCCACCGAGTTCTCCTCCGCCGGCTTCCACTTGAGCAGCCGCCCGTCCGTCCCTGGCTGGTAGGGCGGGGGCACGGGCGTGAAGATCAGCCCGTCCGAGCCGTGCTCTAGCGTGGGGAGCGAGGCGAGCACGGACGGCACGTGGTACGAGGGCCGCATCTCCTTCACGGCGATCCTGGGAGGGGATCGTCAGCTCTGCATACCATAGAGCGCACAGGGCGGAAGGGAGAGAGGGAGGAAGGGGAAGGGGACGCACTGGAACGGCAGCCCGCCCGCCACCTGGGGGAACTGGCGCAGCATCTGCTCAAAAGGCTTGTACACAATCTCCCGTATGCGCTGCACCCGCTGCTGTCAGCTGGGTCCTACAGGGAGGCGAGGCGGGCGGGGAAGGGGACGCACGCCGTAGCGCTTCGTCAGCGGCCGATCCATGACATTCTGCTTGTCCGCGACCAGGCAGTCGAATATCAGCAGTCTCAGCGTTTTCTACCCCAGCCCAGCATCAGTATGAGCCGCCCTGCACGCGCGACGGAGGGAGAGAAGGGCGTACGGCCTGCGTGCGCGGGTCCACGTCCTCCACCAGCTCGCAGTCGAGCAGAGTGTCCCGCAGGTTCTCCATCGGGTTCTCGTGGTGGGGGAAGACGAGCCCGTCCTGCTCGTAGTACTTGTTGTGTCTGTCGATCTGGCCCACCCGGGTCAGGTATGGTGGGTGGGAGGGGGGGGGGGAGGGGAGGGGACGGACGAGGTAGACCTCCTGCCGCCTGAAGCGCGGGTTGATGACGACGAGGAGGAGGACGCGTACGCCGTCCGACTTCTCGCAGACCCAGTAGCTGCGGCGGCACCGCATGCATGGATGAGCACTTTCGTACGCAGTGGAGGGAAGGAGGAAGGCGGGCGCACTCGTCATCCTCGAGCGCCTTGAGGGAGCGGGTGCCGAAGCTGACTGGCTGGCTGCCGGGGAACCTGCACACACGTGAGCACCCGGCCGTGAAAGGGACTGCAGGGGACGCACTTTGATTGGGCTGTGCCGCATAGGAACGCGGTGTGGGCGCGGAGGAGGAGCTCGATGTCGGGGTCGATGGGCGCGCCGGGGAGGGTGGGGGCGGTGGATGGCATGGCCTGTTCCTGCACGGACTCGGGAGTTGTCCTCGGAGGTTGTGTGGGCGGTGCTCACCCCGGTCGCGCCGAGTGTTGTGCCAAGCGGGTCCTGTCGCAATGTGCAAAGGTGAGCCTGCTCAGAGTGACATGGCCCGGTGGGAGGATGACGACCGGACCCTTTTGGGTGCTGCCTTGTTTTCTGAGAGAAGGGACGGGGGAAGCGCTGGAAGGGCGCTGATGTGCTGATGTGACGCGCTGCGCGCTGTACAGTTGGTGGGAGGGAGGGATGCCGAGGCTGAATGGGCGCCGGCTTCCTTGGCCCGCGTTGCCTTGCTTCCCATCCCTCCTCCGACCGAACCGGCGCGACCTCTTGGCTGGCTATCTCGCGTTGGCTCGCGTTGGCACCCTCCCCGCCGCCCTCCCCGCCCGGCAGCCCCACTCGACAGTTTTCCTTGTTGCCCACACCCACGCCCACACGGCCACACACTCGCTCAGACCCACCCACACCCACCCACCCACTTTGCACTCACGCTCGTTATCCCTCTCAACGCACTCTCCCACAGGCAACAACCACCCCGGCAGGACGCGCGCTGGCCACCGCCTAGGTAACGTCGAGCCATGGCCGCACCGCGCCCACGGCCCCCGCCGCTCATCACCACCGCCTCGTCGCCCTCGCCCTCCAGCTCGACCCCAACACCCTCCTCCCCTCCCCGCTCTCCCCAACCTACCCGCTCTCCATCCCCCTCTCCCACCCGGCCCTCGCAGCACAAGCACAAGCCCAGGCGGACCGCACACACCTCCCAACCGTCTACGTCGTCCCGCCCCCCGAGTCAGGCGCACGCACACTCCTCGCATTCGACAGCCGCGCCCCGCCCTCCCCACAGACCCCAGACATCGCCCTGCTCGAGGAGGCCGTCTTCCACGAGCACCGCGCACAGATCCACCTCCACCAGCGCCAGCAGCGCGACCAGCGCGGCCCGCCCCCCGACATCGGCATCCCAAAGTTCAGGAGGCTCACAGAGCGCCAGATGAGAATGGAGGGCGTCGTCATGCCCCGCAGGAGGGACTCGCAGCTCATCATGATGCAGCAGCAGACGCAGCAGCGGGCGAGGGCGCAGCTGCCCTCGCACTTGGTCGTCAGGAGGAGCGAGACGGACCCCTTGGTCACCCTCATCAACACCACCACCGCCAGCCCCAACAGCATACAGCTCCCCCCGCACCCGTACGCGCTCCAAGCGCCCGGGCCGGGATCACCCATGCTCCCGCCCTCCCCGCCGCCGAACATGCCCCTCCCGCCGCTCCCCTCCGGGGCGGGGACCGTCCAGCCGCGGTCCTCAGTTGACTTCCCCGAGCATCCCGTGGCCGACGCGCAGCGAGCGCTGGGACAGCCGCCGAGGAGGATCGGCTCGCCCCCTCCGCAGTCCGCCCCGCCCGTGCCTGCGCTCGGGGCCGGGGGCAGGCCGCGTCCCGCGAGCGTCGCGGGCGTGCCCGGTGGGGCTGCGCTGGGAGGCCTGGGGATCTTCGCGCCTGCGCCTGCGCCGGGTCTGGCGCATGGGACCGCGACGGTGGCTGCGGCTGCGGCTGCGGGGGGAAGCGTCAAGCCCCATCGGCCGGCGTCGGTCGCCTTCCCCCGGACTATCTCGACGCCCAGCCCTACCGCTACCGGGGTGCCGTCTGCTCGTCCCACCCCTCTCCCGCCGAGCCAGGCAAGACACATCACCCTCCCCTCCTCCCCAACCCCGCGGGCCGCTCCGACGGGGGACGCCAAGGAGACGCGGCCGGAGAAGGAGAGGGAGAAGGAGAAGGAGGGCAAGGTCAGGAAGAGGAGCTCGACGATCGCCATCATGAAGCGGCGGTCTGGGTTCTGGTCTGAGCCTGCGAGTCCGGAGGGTCCGCAGGCTCCGGAGGCTCCGGAGGCTCCGGAGGTGGGGAGGAAGGTGCTGGGGGTGGAGAGGAAGGAGGGCGAGGGCGCGCTCTTGATCCGGGAGCGGACGGAGGGCGCGGGGGACGCGGAGGAGCAGAAGCTGACGAAGGGCGGGACAGGCCCGAAGGGGGCCAAGCGCGAAAATGGGGAGGCGCCCGCGAAGGACGCCAGGGAGGCAAACGCGAACCCGGGCAGGAGGAGGAGCGTCACACTCACTCTTGGGACGAAGAGACGGTCGTCGTTCTTTGGCTCCCCGCCGGCCACCCCAGCTTCGCCCACCACCGCCGCGCCGATCGTGAGCGACGCGCGAGTCGAGTCGCCCAAGAAGACCGTTGTCGGGCCGCCTGTGAGGCCGCCTATCCCGCACTCTGCTCCTCCTCCGCTGCCACCGCCTCCCGCCTCTCCCGCAGACTCGCGACCAGCAAAACCCGAAGGCAAGCCGCCGCCTCCCGCCCAGCAAGGCCAAGCGGCGGAAGCGGCCGTGGTGCCCCCCCGGCCCGCAAGAGCGCGGAGCCAGTCCGAAAAGGGCCTGCGCAGGCCCAGGAGCATCATGGGCTTCGCGGGGCTGATGCTGGGCAACCGGTCTGCGACTGCGCTCGCCGCTGCGCCGAGTACGCCCACTGACGAGCGGGCGGTGCTGGTGGACTCTCCACCGGGGCCGCCCACCGCCAGCGCCGCGCAAGGCAGGCCGCCCACCCCGGCCGCCTCCGCACCTTCCTCCAGAGCACCCGCGCCCAGCTCGCCAAGGGAGAAGAAGGAGAAGCGCCTGCGCAGGCCCAAGTCGCTCATGGGCCTCGGCAGGCACTTCACCGTCCCCCTCAAGGGGGGCGACGAGGCCCCGCCCGTGCCGCCTTTGCCTGGTGCTCCGCCGGTGCCTCCTGCGAGGCAGGAGTCCAATGCCACCGAAGCAGTGGAGACGGGTGCCTCGCCCGAGCCAGCGGGGAAGAAAACGAACAGGAAGTCGTCCTTCTATAACCTCCCCTCGCTGTCCCTCTCCCACCACAGGCTGCACAAGGACCCGCCCGCGCCTGCCGAGCTGCCGGGGGTGAAGATAGACGGAGTCCCGCACGCGCCGCGCAAGGCTTCCCTGCCTGCCGGTGCTCCCGCCGCCGCCACCGCCGCCGCGGGGGACGGGAAGAAGCTGAGGAGACCAAAGAGCCTCGCCGCCCTGGGCGCGTTCATGTCCTCCCAGCGCTCCAAGCCCCCGCCAGCGATGCCAGGACTGGGCAGCAGCAAGGCCCCCCAGGAACGACCGCAGACAGCTTCGACCACCGCCAGCGCCCCGGCCTCTTCCAAGCGGCCAGGCACAGCTTCAACCGTCGCTTCCGTCCCCCGGCCACCGACGGCGTCTAGCGCCTCATCCGCGCCGCCGAAGCAGCCGGCGACGCCGGTGAGGCCGTCCATGTCGTCCACCGACTCCCCCAAGCGCCCGGGAACAGCCATGAGCGACCGCTCGCCCCCGCCGGCGAAGGCCAGCCCGCAGCGCACCCGTACCTACTCCCTCGGCGCTACGAAGCGCATCTCGACGCTCTTCGCCTTCTCTGGTAGCGAAGAGCGGCAGCAGCAGCGGCCGCCCGTGCCCGCCATGCCCCTACCCACCATCCCAAGCGTGCCCATCTTCCCGGAACTGTCCACCTCCGAGTCGGCCTCGACGCTCAAAACGCCCGTCACGCCCTCCTTCAGCTCCACGCCATCCCCGACCCGCATGGGCATCCTCACCTCAACCCCGCTGTCGAGCGAGGGCTCCCCCGAGTCCGAGCACACCTCGCCGTCCCTCACCAGCGACAGCGTGACGGACGAGGCGGACGGGAGCACCAGCACGGGCACCAGCGGCAGCCCGGACACGGACACGGACCATGAGACGGGCGAGGAGGCGGTCGAGCTCGACAGCAGCCCGTGCACGAGCGCGTACGACTCGGCCAAGGAGGAGTGCGTCCCGAGCCCCAGCGTGCCCAACCTCAAGCTCGCGGCCGCACCCTTCCAAGGGCTGGGCATCGACATTCGCAACTTTGGCGTTGGCGCGGCGTGAGCCTCGCAGCAGCTGGAGATGAGATCCACAGGCATCAGCATCACCCCCGTACGGTACTTAAACCAGACACTAGTTTCCCGTCCTCCCTATCTTCTTCCTCCACCGTTCTGCGGACCTTCTTGCACAAAAACAGGACTTACGACTGGAACACTACAACTACCCTCTCACAGCTATAGGACATGACATATATCTCTCATTAGTCTCTTTCCTTGCTTTTCTTACTCTTACAACGGAGGTCGGGGGAGGTGTAATCACTGTGTCGTACCATGTATGGGAGGGTAGGCTGGATGGTAGCTCACATGGAGATGGAATTGTTTGTGTAGTAAATAGTTGGGCAGCTGGATAGAGTGTATTGCTAGGAATGACATGCTAGCTTGATCATTCTCACACAACTTTAGGCAGTGCAGATCCTGAGTCAGATGGAAAAGCAGGACATGTGGTGCACGAAGGGCAGGGAATAGTATAGCACAAGAAGACAGTGGACAGCAAAATGGCTGAGTCATTGTTTGCTAAATGATACATGCAGGGAGGCGGAACCCATCAACCACAAAGTAGCCTGAGGCAACCTTTATGAACGCCTGACCAGCCAGAGCTCCCCGCCGTCAGGAACCTGTCCATCTAAAGGCTTGTTCAAGTCCAGAGTGGTTGAGGTCTCCTGCGCCTCCGCATCAGTGCCTGGTACGGCTAAGCTAAGAGTGCGCTGCGGGCCATGAGCAGTAGCACACACAAGGGATGCTATGGCTTACAGTTGGATCTGAGGAGCCGGGCTCGTGTGGCAGTTTGAACCTGCTTGCCAGCATGTCCAGAGCCCTGCCAGCCGGTGTTGTCTACGATGGATTGTGAGTGGTTCACTTCACTCGTTTGAAAACAGCCAAGCAACCTTGCGGAACCACAGTATTTCATCTTTTGGATTTTCTCCCACCACCCTCACACGGACGTGGAGCTTATCACCCACCGCCAAGGTCATTTTGGCGTCCTTATCATCAGCGGGCTTTGCAGAGTGCCGCATCTTCATGACCTGCACGGCCAGATACTGCTTCAGCTTAGCAGGATCCGTGGGGAGTCTTCGAGCGGCCGTTGTTTTGGGAGCAGTTGGAGCCGAACTAGACGGGAAGTTCCTAGCAAGCAGTTGTTGTGCTCGAGATGGTGCAGTAGGCGCAGCGGTTGCAGTTGTTGATGAGCACGCATGGGACGATGGGACACGATGGCTGATATAGAATAGTTTGGCATTGTGGACAACGTACGGCATGCAGCACGCACGTTACGCAAAACGCGCCCTTGCAAGCCTGGCACTTTACAACCGCATCCTCTCCTTCAGCGTGAATGTTGCCAAGCATGGCCTTCTGACTGCAGCCAGATAAATCACATCTCCGAGCTGCGACGTATTGGGATGCATTGGCAGTAGAGAGTGTTGCCAGTGATGCGCAGCCGTGTTCATGCGGGAGCGCGTGATCTCTGCAGAACAACTGATGGCAACCAGGGCATGGGATGGGCAGAAAGTCATGCAAGTGACAAGATGGATAAGAGCATAACGTGCCTGCGGCGTCCATAGCTAGGCAGGCTTGGCAGGAGGTGACCGTCACAGACAACGACCAAGGGATTGTAGGCTGCTGAGCTCATCGCCTTTGCGTTTGAGTCCGCCACGAACCGTCAGGACCCCTGCGCGATCAACGTGCACTTCATTCCTCATCGTCTCTCCAAAGCTATCGCAGTCGTGCGGCTCGACAGAACGCTATGGCAGCCCGTCCGCCAGATACGGCTGCCTCTCCAGGCGAGACGCGCCCATCTACCCCGGCCGACAGCGACGATGAGACGTTCTCGAGGTTGGAACACGACCCCGCCACATCCTCGAGGAACCAGGCACCCTACCGCTTCAATTGGGCCAGGACCGGAAGGCCGAGCATGTCAGAGGCTACGGAATCCCGAGCGGATCTCAATGAGATGCCATTGGGGCTCGGTGGTCTCATGCAGGCCATGGGGTCGTCGTTGAATTTGGCAGCATTTCCGCAGGAATGGAGCTCAAGCAGGACTGGGTTCAATGGTATGCAGCTCATCCATCCTATTCGCATCGTTGTTCACGACTATCGCACAGCTATTTCCACGGTTCTGAACAATCCTCACCGGAAGCCGGCTCCCCTGAGGCCGTCACGATTCCCACTGCCATCAGTGCCCCCGGCGGACTTGCCCCGAGTCCGACGCAAGGACTTTGACGCATACCTCAAGAGTGTTGCTCCAGAATGGGCAGGTTTCGAGAAGACGCTGCGGGAAAGGCGAGGCGATTCATCACGACCCCCATCCGGTAGAGGAACACCAATGAGCCCCAGTGCGATGACCCCTGGGTCATCCAGCTCACGGCCGTCAATGCCGCCGCTCAGCCTGGTACCTCCGGTCTATTTCGACCCCGAGTTCAACATCGGCAATCCTCGCACATTCTCCGCGATCACCGAGCAGGAGCATGAGATGTCTCGAACGCTTGTGCTGGGAGAGGCAGACATCGCTATGAGCACCGCCGCGCAGGAGAAACTCTCCCAGTACCTCGATGTTGTGGAACAGCACCTGGTGCAGGAGATCGCTCAACGATCGACGTCTTTCTTCGCCGCGCTATCCAATCTTCAAGATCTCCAGACCGAAGGGGAGCAATGTCTGACACGAATAGCGAAGCTGAGAGCGGAGCTCAGAGCGGTGGATGAAAACCAGGCGATCAGCGGCCTGCAGGCGGTTCGGCTGCAGGTGAAGAGGGACAATGTGGAGGAGGTTGTGGCAGCTGTGCGATCGGTGCGGGAGGTGGGCGAGACTGTGGGCATGGCGAAGCATCTCATCGGTGGAGGAGAGTATTTCGAGGCGCTGGGGCTCATCGAGGGTGTCGAAGAATCGCTCGCGCCGGCCGTCTGGCGACCTCCAGAACCGCCTTCCCCAATCACGCCGCTCACGAATGGATCGGCCTATTCCGCATTCACTCCTGTCTCGCCAATTACACCAGCGGCTCCAAAAACGCAGATTGCCAGACCGCGGGGGCCAGTATTCGACCTGGCGGCGCTCAAGGCTTTGTCGTCTCTGCCAGAGCACCTGCGCGAGCTCTCATATGCCATCAGCACTTCGCTCGAGTCGGACCTGGTTGGAGTGCTGAGAGCCGATCTGAGTACGCGCATACGGCTCAGCCCGCCTCAAGGCATTTCGTCTGAGATAGATCCGGTGTTCGATGTCCACGAGGCGTCAGAGCTTCGTGACCGTCTTATACCCATCCTGCAAGGTTTATTACGAACGAAAGGTGTCGCGCTAGCCATGAAGTCATATCGAGAAGCGGCGTTAGCAGAGGTGAAGACAACCGTAAAGATGGTGAGCATAGACAACATGCCCTCTCCTGGCCCCGCTCACAGTTTCTCAGCATTTGCCCTCGTCTGACGCAGAAGAAGACGATGCATCTGGCAAACCTCAAGCGCCCAAGCCGCTAGCAGAACGAAAGTGCGTATATGAGGAGCGTGTATGTGCTAGTCCCTGATTTTGTTCGCAGCGCCGCCCTGGCCAAAGAACTGCGAGAACAGCCTCTGGAAGACTATCTGAGCCTCTCAAAGCGTCTGTATGATAGCCTTATTCGGTGTATCAAAACAGTCAGTCTGCATACAGAGCTTGTGTGGAGCATTGTGCAACCCATGCTGTGCGTTCCTATACTACGTGTGGGAAAGTGTGCTGACCTATTGGCAGACCCCCTTCTGTCAAGACAAATGGGGAGACAAGGGGCTCTTCATTGTCGGACCTTGGTCTTGACAACCTGTCCAGCGACTTATCCGACATAGTCGTAGCAGTTGCGGAGGCCACCAATTCAAGAGTGTCGCGGATAGTTGCGCTTCGCCAAGAGCAGCACGCGGCGTTGGACCTCAAGGACTTCATGCCTGTGTTCAATGTCTCATGGGAATTTGTCGTGAAATGCGAAACCCTCAGCCGGAGGATGATCCCTGGGCTAAGAGGGACTATGATTTCTCAAGTTCGTCTTCGTCTGTACCGGCAACTGAGCGATATCCTGATTGACCTCACAGAGCAAAGCGTTCCTCTTATCATTTCACGCTACGCGGCTTACGCAATCGGCCACACTTGTGGAGAACGAACAATGGGTCCAGGTTGAGGTCTCTGCGTCGTCGCAGCATATAGTGCAAGTTATCGTTGACTCGGCCATCAGCGATCCACCAGAGCTCAGCTTGACGGCTCCACCAAGTACAAATGGAAAGACCGATGTGAAATCGGCCAAGCACTTGCGCATAGAAGACAAATCCTACTATGTCGTTTCCGCCACGGTCGATGTCTTGAAGTTGTCGTTGGACTACTTGCGAGTCATGATTACCATGCCCATGCTCACTACCGACGTTATGTCAAGAGTGATCGAGTTCCTCAAGGTACGACTGTGCTCGGTTTGTCCGCGATATAGGTCTGATATGAATATAGGCCTTCAATTCTCGCACTTGCCAAGTTGTGCTCGGAGCGGGGGCCATGAGGTCAGCTGGCCTGAAGAATATTACGGCGAAGCATCTCGCGCTTGCATCTCAGTCCCTCTCTATCATGATCTCCCTCATTCCCTACGTTCGCGAGGCTTTCCGAAGACAT
This sequence comes from Calocera cornea HHB12733, assembly GCA_001632435.1. NCBI lineage: Eukaryota > Fungi > Basidiomycota > Dacrymycetes > Dacrymycetales > Dacrymycetaceae > Calocera > Calocera cornea. Next base: position 115,950 of record KV423969.1, read on the forward strand.
CTCAGCCCTACGCAGGCCGTCATGTTGACAGAATTTGACAAGCTTAAGAGAGTGAGTTCCCTCCAGGCTCTCGATAGTTTCGTCGACTGAATGAGGCAACAGGATTACCAAGAACACCAAAACGAGATTCATGCCAAGCTTATTGCGATCATGGGTGATCGATTGTCGATTCACATAAAGACCCTTCTCGCAAGTTCACATTTGCCGCACGAACGCTCGAGACTGATTTTATTCCAGGAAATGAAGCTGGATGCTCCCACGAATGAACAAGGAGCAAGCCCGTACATTGAGATGATAGTAAAGGAGACCGTCACATTGCACAAGGTCCTCTCGCGGTACCTTTCTGGCCCTGTTGTGGAGGTAAGCTATTCTCGTCAGGCCTTCCCTGGATGCAGCTGACGGAGTGTTCAGTACGTGATGGAACAAGTGTTGGGAACGATGAATTCTCGCCTTGCTGAGGAATACACAAAGATTGACCTGCCGAACAAGGATGCCAAAGCAAGGTACATAGCAGCTTGTGACCCTGCAAATATCTCATTATTAATGGCTACGTTAGACTGCTGCAGGATGCTCGATATCTCTCTGCAAAGCTGGGTTCGCTTCGCGGAGTGACTATGCCTTCGCCGGGCATGCTGGAGAACGTTCTCACCGAGAGGTCTGTACCAGGGGAAACTCCTCCTGTACAAGCGGCAGCGGCGTCGATTCTCCCAAGGAAATCGCCATTTGTTGGTCGTAGGGCTTTCAGCGCGCTCTTACACCGTGCTACGACTGAGAGGAAGGATGAAGCACCCACCGCCGCTCCACCTCTGCCTGAAAAGACTCCAGATGACAAGGCAGACGAGGCTACTCCTCCACCTCCCGAGAAAGATGGTCCCGCAACACCTGATCCTGTACTACCTGATTCAGAGGACGTAACGCCTGCCGCAGTCGACGGGGAGGTTGAGCTCCAGGATTCGGCAGCTTCCGGGGAAGACCTTGCGATACATGCGCCGTCACATGCCGGTCAAACCGAAGTCGCCCAAAATGGGCAACCCGCAGAAAGCAAAGAAACCTCGCCGCAGGATGCTGAAAATCAGGACGTGTCCGTGAGCGGACCTTCAACGGAGACCCCTGAAGCACCCACGGGCGTTGCCGATAGCCGTTTCAACAAGGAAATACCCCCTTTACCGCAAGATTCCCATACCGACGCGGGGCATGAGGCAACCTCCTTGGATGGCGATTCCTTATCCAGCCTGCCCCCTTTGCCGCTTTCACCTGTAGACGAGAAGCCTACCGATGCTCCGCCTAACGGTGTTGATGTCTCCGTGCGATCTCTTGATACGGTAGTGGATACGGCTCAGAAGAACGAGTCAACTGGTGACGACCCGGCTTCAGAGAATAACCGTGGCGATGGCAGCTGATGACAGGGACGCGACCGCCGCATGGGATTTGGCGCCCGAGGACGGGCGCAATAGACGCACTCTTACTTCTTCCAGGAAACATTGTACGCATTAGGAGACTTAGCATGGGCATCACTGTAGCACTAGCATGTATATTCCCTTTAATACCACCGATTTTTGACCGCTATCTAATCTGCTTTAATTCCATCGCGGAGCGGAGAACAAGCACGCCCCGGGAACTCGTTGATGGCATCACTTCGTGCCGAGCGATCGGACTAAACTCCGCCATCTGACCTGGGTCACGAATCCGAATGCGGTGCAAGTAGGAATTAGATTGAACGATAGTCGAAAGAACGCGATCCATCATCAATGATCCAGCATTATCACATATTCCCAGGCCCGCACGGCCCGCGAACACACATCGGCGTAAACCAGAACATAGGAATCCGCCAAATGGGTCCTGCCGCGACACGAGAAGACACCACGCTCGCTATCAAGGCGGAGTTCGGATAGTGTATGCGGCATTGTGATCGACCAGCCCCCCGCGCACCCCTCAGGATGGTAATGCTAAAATAATTTGGATTGTTTTGGCTTTGCCCCCTTGCGGATCATGGTCAGCGGGTCAGCCTCTCCTCGGGGACCAGATGGTGGATCAAGGGGAGGCGGGCAGCGGGCGGTCCCGAGTATCGATAACGACGATCCGAGCGGATCCCCAAGATCTAGAGACTAGCCCACGATTGAACCACACTAAGACATCCGTCACCCCGTGGTACTTACTATTATTTTCTACAGCTATACGTGGTCACAGACACTTCCGTTGACATAGCGCGTCTAGCGAACCTTCGCATGTAACACGATGACCCTGACCGGCTAGAAAGCGGAGGTCTCTTTGATAACGCACTGTGCCTTTGAAGCACAAGGAGTGTGATAAGTGAATGAAAAGTACAGCATCGGCATGACGTATCAGGCGGTAGACCAGCGAACAAATAGCTCGCATCTCGCTGGACGTTGCTCCAGAGAACCGGTCGTCCCGAAGGGGACTACGTAGCCCACTTCGGGACGACCGATCTGGAAGATCACCGGATCGCATTGCAAGCGTATAAGGTGAATTGAGGAGAAGAAACGACGCGACAATGCATCAGCGATGCTGGAAAGCACCCTCGTTCCTGGCTGGAAATGGAATGACGCTACAGGCAGAATCCACAGCCCGCGGTAGAAGCTAGCCTGACAGCATCCCGCTATCGGGAACCGAACTTGCCCATACAGGGATGTGCCCGAAGCCGAAGACGTGCCCGAAAGAGCAGCAACGTGTGTGATGTGCGGCCAGCAAAGCGACCACCGCCGATTACAGAATACAGCGAAGCCATACCAGAGAAGAGGAATACGGGGTCGAGGGCGGAGAAAGGGACGATTGCCAAAAAGTATGCCGGCTCCCCGGCTGGGGAAGCTCAAGACGTCGATCGACATTGCCCAAAGGGTAGACAGAACAAGTCGGATACGTGAGAATGAACGGCATCCAGGGGCAGCGGTGGGGAACATGACCGTGGTGAGATGTGCAACCAGCATGTTCCGCGGATGATCATCGTGGCCGCCGCATTGGGAGCGGTCTTCTTGAGTATACTGTACGCGTCTGCGAAGGTGCTCATTGAGTGACCATTTGCCTCCGATGCGGAGGCAAAACAAGTGCTCGCTGGCACAAAATGGGCGGTGACAACTGGCAAAAGTGCTCGTCAGAGCTGATATTAAGGCTGTCGGAGTTTGTATTAAGCCGATGACAACAATCCCGGCAGTGCTCGTTGCCCCGAAAAATGTGGTGACACAGTCAGATTTGAGCGCTCAGAAGGGCCGGTGACCAGTGACACGAGCACCTTCGCAGACGCATACAGTAGGTCAGATGCGTAGGCAGTAGTGTGTAGTGAGATGCGCGTCGGAGGCAAACCGCCTACCTCCTGACCAAATATAGTAATTTCCTGGGAAGGCACAAGGCTATGGGCTTCGCCCATAGCCTTGCTAAGTGTGCATACTTGTGGTTATTTAATATGATATTATCATCCTAACCCTAACCCATCCCCAACCCTAACCTTAACCCATCCCCAACCCTAACCTCGCTCCGCTCGCTTCTCCTAACTAGTACCCTAACACACGCATCCTAACCCAGTAGTTCAGGCCTGTTGTTGTTTTGCGGTCCCTGAGGGAGCTATTACCATATTTGGTAATTCCGCGTCAACTTTGCTTCCGACGCGCGTTGCCTACACACTACTGCCTACGCTTCTGGTCATTCCTCGGTCTTCTTCCAGATACCGCTGGGTGGTCAACACGTAAGCAACTGCGCAAGAAGGAAGTAATTGCTCCCGTGCCACTCAAAGTGGAAAGGAGAGCCCGGGAGGACCTTTCCATCGCAAGAAGAGTCAAGATTGACCAGAAGAAGCTTGTGTTATCTCGACGGTCCCCAGTTACCCTCAAGGGTTCATCGGCTGTGCCATCCGTAGACCGGACAGGTCGGCGAGCCTGATGGGAACAGGCATTTAGACACTGATATGATCGTAAAAGGATGCACCGGTTGCCGTCACGGGTGGTGCCCATGCTGCTGCCAGAAAGTAGTGGTCGCCCGACCGCTCCGGTGGTTCTGTTGCGGTGCATGCCCGATTCAGCTGATGCGCAACCATTGACCACAAGTGAATTCTCACATGACTGCTTCGGAGCCGCTGACAGTCGCCTGACTACTTGTTCCATGGGCCATGCTGCTGGGCCGCTTCGTGTCTTCGGTTTGTTCGCGCTTTGCCAACCCCTCGGGCCAAGCCTTCCGACCGCCCACGACCGCCGTTGAATGGGGGCAACCTGCCGTGTGGGGGAGGACCGCTCGGCAAGATCTTGGTATTCTGCATGAGCCCGCGGCCGTCCCTGGAACACCCTGAAAGTGATGGGAATGTGTGGGGGTTGCATGGAAGGGTCTGACCCCGTGACATGCATTTGACAGCAGCAACCGCCTCTTAGGCGGTCTCACACAAATTCTTGGGGTAAAAGGGCTGGCAAAGGCGTGCCCGCCGACATGTTGGGGTGGCTCGTCTGGCAACCTTTGTCGGGGCAAAGGCAGATTTTGTGTCACACCAAGTCAAGATTCGATAAGGGCTCTGAAACACCAGCGATGCGAGTGGCACAATCGGCATCGACGGTGACGAAATTGCAGGCTGGAGGGGGAATGGACTGGAACCTGGGCACGGTCTCCCGGTAGCTGATTTACCTAGTGGTTCTGTTTGAATCTTGGGGTCAGGATCTGCTTACGGAAAGCCGTGACCGAGGAGGGATGTGCTGGGTTGCAGCGGGGACAGAAGCGGGTAATTCGGAAGCAGATGAGGCAAAGACTGGAGTGGCGGCTGTGCGGTGGCGAATCGCGGCGGCGGGCGCGGGTGAGGTCACCAGGGCGCGTCAACGCGTGATGAACACGACATGGAGCGTAATGTAAAGTTTTCGGCCGCTTTCTGGTCCCGCTTTTGCGCCTCGTCCTTGGCCCGCCCGTCTTCCCCCTGAGCTGGGCTGGGCATCCGACCCGCAGGCGCGCGCGTCTTTAATCGGCTGACTCGGTCGCACGTTTCCGCACCAAGGCACTGCACGTTCTCAAGTATTAGGCCATTCGCAAACGCACGCAACACTTTCGCATAACAGGTCACCCCAGTTCCCTATCTTGCAAACCTGCCACCCCCTGCCAGCGATCTAGCCAGCCCACTGGGTAGAAGCGCCCCTGTTGCACCACGACGAAACACACAAAGGACCGAACTGCACAAAAGGACAAGCCAGCAGCAACCGCACAAGACACGTTTTGTTCCCGCCCAATCACGACTAATCTTCACCGGAGCAGTCATCACATTGCGCCACTCACACGCGAAGGCCTGCGAGGAAGCTGCGGGTGCCCTGCTATAAGGCCTTCATCCTCTCCTACCACCATCTCTCTCTCCCTCCCGCTGTGCTCGTCGACCTGTTCGCGTTGATAACCTCATAACGCATCGAGCCCGTGTGCTGCCTTCTCATGTTCGAGGAGGATTCGTGCTTCATTTGCGGAAAGCCGACCGAGGTTGGAAGGTGCGCCTCTGCTCTTCACAACAGTCACATCGCATATACTGACCTCGCCCCCAGCCTTTACTGCAGCCACGAGTGCAAGTCTCAAGACTCTGCCCGCCCCGTCCATGGCTCCCGCTCGTCTCGCTCTGCGTCTGCGAACGGCATCCACCCCATAGCAGACGTCCCTGCACTCTCACCCTACACTCCACCTCACGACCCTGATTCTGATGTTCCCGAGGCTTACCTCGGCGAGTCGGCGCTGCACACCACGCCTTCCACTTCGCCGACCTCCTCGCTGTACACGGACGACGACGACGACGAGGATCTGATCGCGAGGCAGCGTGATACGCGGCTCTTGGCGAAGAGCCTTCCGCACGATATGCAGAATTTCGACCGCCAGACCACCGCCGGATTCCAGTCTTACCATGTGATCCTCCGTAACTACCAGCGCCCGCCGCCGCGACCCAAACATCCCAACCTGTCCGTTCCAGTGGCATCACAACCCTCAGTCAACCTGCACTTCCGTCGCATTCCAGCGCGGACTAACGGCATCCAGTCTCCCCCGTTCCGCCCGCATACGAGGGAGCCGCAACATCGCTCGGTCTCCGATCGCCTGATCCGCTCGTCTCAATCTTCTCCATCACGCCGCCACTCCTTCCCCACGCTCGCCAACCTTGGGCTCAATCTACCATCACCACAGCCTTCGCCGCTACTTCGGCCGACCACAAAGCCTTCGCGCCCGAAGCATAGCCTCGTTGCCCGCCACTCGACGTCTTCCTATCAGCAGCGGCCAAAACTTGATATGACTGCGAAGCGCCCGGCCACGGTCCCGCAGAGCTCACCTGAAACGCCCAAGATGGTACAGCAGCCGCGCCAAACGGAGGCCCAAGCCATTGCGGCCATGGCTCGCGCCCGCGGATCATCCGCATCGCGACCCCGTTTCCGCGATGATGAGGAGCTCACGACGCCCACGCAGACGCGCGAGAGTGATCGAGGGAGATCGAGGACGCGCCAGCCGCCGAGCGCCTCCCGTTCTCGCTCGCGGTCCAAGTCGAGGTCAAGGTCGAATCTGAGCAGGATGACGCCTGCTTTCGACATGGCCGAGGACCAGCGAGAGGGCAGGCGTCCCAGCCGGGGCCTACTGCCCTCAGCGTTCGGTATTGGGGCTTTGACACGGGGAAAGTCGACTTCGGAAGAGAGGGAAGAGTTCAGAGGAAGGAGGGGCAGGGCGTTTTGACACCAACGGCTTCAACATGCTATACCCTGCCCGACATCAACATCACATCGAATCGACAGCTTTCCTTCCTCTTTCACACCTGGCACCTATCATGAATAATTCCCTCAATGGACGACACCTGCAATGACCGAAAATTCAAGCAAGATAAAGCAATCAAACCCAACTCGTGCATCCAACTGCCTTATCACTTTGTAATCTTTATGCATCTTCAACGACTTGCAACCCCACTTTCCTTCCGCCTTCAAAACCAAAAGCGACTCGTGCTGGCTTTCCCGCGGTCGCACTCAAAAGGAGCGCTTGGCATCGTTCCGCCCATTCACTCCACCAAAAGAACAGTCATTCCAGTGCAAGGTCACTTCATTGTACGCTCGCACCGCAGAGCGGGCGTCGTCGAGCATCGTTCCGTCACCCATCCTTGTGTTCCGGTCACTTCTTCACCCAAGGACTCGTAGTCTCGCTCTCCTTGCCTCGTAGCACGGTCCAAGAACTTGAACTGCATTTGCCATGACTCAACAACCCACCACTTCTTTTTCTTTCATATGTAAATAGTCTTGAGGGCCTTGAGCCCGTCGCACAGAGTAACACAAACGAAAAAAGAAACGAAAAACATTGATCATATATATCTCGGTGCAATCGTGTGGTTATCGAGAAGATACAGGGGCGCGGCATCACGTGTAGGGAGCAATGAGACGGAGGCTGACGAGCCTCGCAATGATCGCCTGAATAGGGAGAGCCTACGATTCCCCGCCTGGCCGTCATACTGGCCTGCCCTAACCCTGCGAACAACTTCCTCGACCGCCCGAACCACCATCTCGACGCCGATCTGCTCTTATTCCAACCCCCGTCCTCGCCGCCGCGCATGGGCGCAATCTGAAGCACCCACCGCAACAACCATAGATCCCGAGCGCATTGCGCGGTCCTCTCGGGACCGTGATCTACCCTTGGCTATCTACACCCCCGCCGCAGCGCCCGCCCCAGCGTCCGCAACACCCCTCGCCCCCGCCAGCACTTGGCCCGACAACTCGCAGCGCCCGAGTGGCCCGGAGCCCCGCATTCCCGGCACACACCTCTCCCCCGTCCCCCGCCCCCACACCGCCAACGTGAGCCTGACGAGCTCCTCGTCGCGCGTGCGACCGCGCGCCCCGTCCCCCTCGGACCCGCCGGACAGTCAGGACTCCCGCTCACGCAAGCGCGCACGCTTGTCAAAGAGCCCACTTCTGCTCAGCGACAGCTTGCCACCCCACGCCATTCCGGACAGACGCGGACGAAGCCCACGCTCGGCGCTGTCTGCCGACCCACTCGTAATGCCAATGCAGCCCATCGAGGAGACTTCCTCTCTGATGAATCTGGATACCATGCCGGACTTTCTGGAGAGACTTCCTCTGCGTCCTGCATCATCTACTTCATCCTTCGATAACGAGCCTGTCGCTGGCCCGTCCAATGGCCATTACATTGCTAACGGTCACACGGAGACGAATGGATTCAGGGTCACTATCCGCAGGGTTGAGCCTGAGGGGAGAGGGATGTATCCAGACTCTACGGTGGATAGAGAGGAGTTCGTACGACTGGTATTGCAGGGGCTACGGGATGTGGGCTACGTGTATGCACTGCTTCCATCATCTTTCCTCGTCTTCTTGCTGATGCCGCCTTAGGGAGGCTGCCGCCACACTGGAAGCAGAGTCTGGCTACACCTTGGAGTCATCTTCGGTGGCAGACTTTCGCGATTGTATCTTGACTGGCCAATGGGGACGGGTGGAGGCTTCCCTGACGAGCTTAGGAGTCGTAATGGAGGAGGACTTGCGGGTGCGTTCCGGCATTGATAAGATCATTACTTGGTGACTCATTTCGTGCGCAGTATGCAAGATTCCTAGTCTGCGAGCAGAAATTCCTCGAGTACCTCGAGAATCGTCAGCTCGATGTTGCGTTGGAGGTATTACGAGAAGAGATAACACCGTTACAACAAGAGGCGCAGCGGACTCATACACTATCAGGGTCAGCATATATCTCACTTCGGGAGTCTGTCATTCTGACACAATTACGTCTAGCCTTATGATGTGCGAACCCAAAGACTTATATGCCCGAGCTCAATGGGATGGTGCAGCTGGTCGGTCTCGGGAACTGCTACTTAATAAGCTTCAACGTCGGCATAGTTTCGCCTTGCTTTGTGAACACCCTTGACCGTGTGAACAGGCTATATTCCCTCATCCATAATGATTCCACCACGGCGACTGGAAACTCTTCTCAATCAAGCACGGCAACTTCAAACAAACGCATGCATCTATCACACTTCAGGTCGACCTTTCTCTCTTTACATTGATCATCAATGCGACCGCTCAGAATTCCCTTTGCATACCACTATGATTCTCGCGGATCATCAGGACGAGATCTGGCATTTAGCATGGAGCCACGACGGCACGCGGCTCGCCACTGCCAGTCGTGATCAGTCGGTGATCATATGGAGGATAGGGGTGAGTGATAGTTTGATCCACCGCGGATCACGGCAGCATTTATGAACTCCTCGCTTATCGGTGGCTTATTACAGGCTGATCCGAACGATTGCGCTTTGGAACAGAGGCTACGAGAGCATGCAAACGCGATTAGCTTCGTTGCCTGGTCACCGGACAACTCCGTACTGCTGACTGCCGCAGAGGCGACAATCAAGATGTGGAATCCGAAGGTATTGATGATATCATTTCATTCCTGTGCATCTTTTCACACGTTCGGGCAGACCGGCTTGTGTATCAAGACCGTCCTCGGACATGAGGACACGGTCTGTAGCCTGGTTTGGCGGAAAGATGGATCCGGATTTATATCTGGTGGTATGGACCAGAAGGTGCTCTTTTGGGTGAGGCCCCGTGCACTGTGCAAATCCAGTGCTTGTCTGACCAAGGTGGTAGGACAAGGAAGGAAAGAAGCTAGATAGTTTGGACGCGATACCGATACGCATGTCTTCGGTAGCCATCTCACCGGATGAGCGATGGCTCGTTGTAGCCGGGATGCTGGCCAATCCATCGAAGCTACTTGTGCGAGCAGAGTCTTCAATCTCGTCACGGTCGCAGTCCCAGTCGCCAAGAAACGGAAACGGCAACCAGAACCCTGCTTTTTCTACGAAACACGCTCGCTTCACCGTCTATGACCTGCAAACAAAGGAGGAGCATGCGTAAGTACAGATTATTGTTGCGCTTGGCTTTCAACACTCAATCATGCTTCCACTGTAGCTCCATTGATATGCCTGGGGAAATTACGAGCGTCGCGATCTCGGGAGACTCCAAGTTTTGTCTCCTTAACCACTCACCGGATGTAAGTGCCGGTTGTGTCCGCTTATGGGTCGTGAAGGGGTCTAAACATTCTGCCTGTTGCCATCTCTAGGGTGTCATGTTATGGAGTCTGGAAGAACCGAAGCTTGTGCGCAAATATGTTGGCCAAAAACAGACCAAGCACGTTATACGCAGTTGCTTCGGCGGACCCGGGGAGAACTTTGTGCTGAGTGGTAGCGAAGGTTGGTGCATACACCAGTCGACTACCATCAATTCTGACACCCGTATTAGACGCGAATGTGTACGTTTGGCATAAGGAGTCTGGCACTCCTTTGGAGATCCTGCAAGGTCACGGAGAAGGCAGTGTAAACGCCGTGGCCTGGAACCCGTGCCAAGAGGCCATGTTTGCAACATGTTCCGACGACCACACGGTTCGCATATGGGGCAAGGACCCCCCAGGATTCATACCGTCTGTCACGGATGCTGCCATGGAAGAAAGTTTGCAGCAGCCAGGGAGCGCGCCGCGAGAAGCTCCGACACTACGGTGGGACGACGCCAGGGAAATGTTTCTATAGTCTGTATTTTGCTTTTCTCTCCCTCATCACCTCACGGTTACGGTTGTCACTCGTTGGGCTGCACCTCTCCTTTTTCCATCTTGTTTCACCTCTTCACTGTGTCATATTTATCTGCATATTCCCTCATTCCGAGCAATGTCCTCAACAATTCTGCCAGCATTATTCTTGTCATCGATAGAACGAATAGGAAGCAATGTGCAATGGATCATACGTATATGTGCAAAGGATCAGATGAAGCCAGCGTCCCGGATGGGGCAGATCTCGGGGTGGGTTCCAACCACTTCCGCACTTCCGCGGAATGCGCAAAAAGGCGGGCCCTTCCTTTGTAGCCGACGGAGGTTAGCGGCGAGTCTAAATTGCAAATGGACAAAGGACCAATGTCACTGTGGTTGTTGAAAAAGCGGCTTGCTGAGGGCCTTTACCGCAGTCGGCGGTGGTCGGCTGGTGGGGGCATGGGATACGGGGGATTCCAGAGGAGCGTGGGCGCACCTGCCTCATCGGCCACATCCGCAACATCTCGCCTCTTCATGATCATCAACCACTTTCCTGCCAGGTGCGCTTCTGCGCTCGGGGACCGACACCGGGTTACGAGAGGATCACCCTCTGCCACTTCCGTCCGTATATTGCCCCAGGATCTGGATCTGGGGCATCTCGGTCTCCCGCGGGGACCAATGGGCAGGGCGAAGTTGTGGTAGCGGTCATGATGAGACGAGCTCGGTGCGCAGAAGCAGCGGCAGAAGCGGACGTCGCCCTCCCCGACGAGGCGAGGGGCTGGCTGAACGCGAGCTTCTGCCCGGACCCTCTGCGATCGACGGGGGCAGGCGAGCACCGGCCGAGCCCGCCAGAGCGGGGAACGGGGAACGGTCAACGGGGCGTATGCGTATGGCGTGCTACCCGCGAAGCACAAGGGCGGGGTCGCACCTGCGCGCGGGGGGGTCCCGCCGGGCGGGGCTCTGGTCACGTACGTGCGTGCATGTGCGCAATTGCCTTTGAATACCCGTGCCTGTCTAGATCAATTTCCCATGGCCAGCCTGGCGGAGATTGGTGCGAAGCTGCGCCCGCGCCCGTGGCCCCGCCCTCTCCTCACGCGCGAATTTCCCCTCTTGGAGCGCCCTTTGCCCGAGTTGAGGGTGCCCGCGCCGCGCAGAAGGCAGAAGGGGGAGAAGAAGGCCGTGGGCGCGGGTGAACGTTTTCTAATACGGTGCGCGGTGACAGGGCGGGGCCAGCAGAGGGGATCCGCAGGCTGGTGCGGCTGGCAGAATGCACGGCCGTTGCTCCCCACGACGGTGTGTCCCCCCTCCCAGCCGCCGGGGCAGGGGGATTGAGTGTGGCCAGGCAGGCTGCTCGTTGCCAGTGCCCGCCAGTGCCGTGTGGGCCGGGGAAATAGACGCCGCGGGGGGGGATAGGCCACGGGCAGGGTCGCGGCTGGGATTGGCTGGCCATGCGGGCCCGGGTGTTCTGCTGGCTTCGTGGGAGGACCGGGGAATCTGGCAGGGCCCGCGAGCACATGCCGGCGGGACAAATGGCCCGCCCGCCCTTGCCGCATATGCCGCGGACCTATTGGTCCATTTCGCCCTCGCCCATCGGCGCTTTCACGCGCCCACTCAGGGACCTCGAAGGAGGCAATTCAATGCTGGCGGGGAGCGGGATGACAACAATGACGTAGCGTCGCGGTAATGCTGCCGGGGGAGTGCGGCACCACATTACTGCACCACTGCACCACCGCTGCGAGGGCGGCTCCAATGGAGCTGAACACCTTGAAAAGCAACAGCCAGGAGCAGCCCATCTGCGCATATACTCTTCTTCACCCCCCATCAACATAGTAACAAACTCACCGCACAATGGCCAGTCAACCTCCGCTCGCACCCACCAGCTTCCAGGCACCAAAGGGTCTCGACGAAGATCAAGGTATGCCCGGTATCAATGAACCCCGCCTTCCGCACGCTCCGTAACCCTGGTGACTGACTATATGCCTCGCTTCTCTTCTCCATCCCTGCACGCGTATTGCACCATACCCGCCTCTGCATTCGCGCCCCGCTTATACTGCAGGTCGTACCGGCGCGGACACGAAGCCCGCCGAGCCCTCGGGCGGCATGGCAGCCGGCGAGTCGCATCCTAGGGATGCCAAGGACGGAGCGGACGCCGCGACCGAGAAGCCGCCTCCTCCGGATGAGGACTACCCGCCGCAGCTGCACGCGGGCAAGGTCGGGTACGGGCCTGCGTACAACCAAAAGCCTGTGAGTCGCGCTGAATCTTCGGGCGGCTGTGGAGCGCGCTCATATATGGGCCTCTTCGCCGGTAGGGCCTCGCGGACCGCGTGGGCGGGCTCAAGGAAGAGGTCGAGGGAAAGATGACGCACAACGCCGAGCTGGCCCAGGTGCGCCGGCAGCCCGGCGGTCCGGGGTGCGCTTCTCGCTGACCGGATTCGTGCTAGCACGGACACGACAAGATGACGGGCGAACTGAAGCGGAAGGAGCTGGAGGGCGACGTGAGTCGTCGCCTCATTCATGTGCCCCGCGCGCGCGCGCGTGGGCCGTGCTATATTTGGAACAATTGTCTCACGCTCGGCCACAGGATGGAAGCCCGTTCGAGGGCGCCAAGGAAGAGAAAGAGAAGACAGAGTAGGCGGGTGGGGAGCGAGTGGGAAGAGGGAGGGAAGACGCGGCTGCGCAGAGAAGGCGGGAAAGCGATCGCAGAGCGCGCGTATTGTCGGAATATCACGGCAGGTTGCTGTCACACAGAGTTGCCCAATCGGCAGAGCGCGTCTGGCGTGCGGAAGGAAATTGAGCCCAGGCTGAGCCTTCTGCGAATGTGTGTGCGCGCGGCCAGCCGAACAGAACAATGACATGGAACGAGGGCTGGCAACGTCTGGGATGCACAGCGGTCTTCAGCTCCATTCAGCGCCGTTGTATCTGACCACCAAGCTGGGAAGGCAGCGGCAGCCGCGCTCCAACGGCCCACGGACGCAGGCTGAATAAGTAAGGCGGCACGATCCGTGTACAGGCCGCTGGTCAACAAAACTGAATGCGGCGGCTTATCAGATCATCTCTCGCATCGATGGCGGTGCCGGGGCATTGTCGGGCGCCTCTTCACACGCCGCGAAGGATGGTCAGTCTTGCGCCATTTGTATTGTTCGGACCCGCGAACCCTGGGCCCGCCGCATGGGCCCGCGCGCAAAATCTGAATGGGGGGTACTCACCATATGCTGATTGCAGGCACAATACATAACAGCAGATACAGCGGGGCATGGGAGGGTATAGGGTCGTACAATATTACGATGCCGACAAGAATTAAGAGACGTGGCATGATGTGCCGGTGGGTGCATGTATACCGCGGTACTGCGAGAGCGCAGCCGGCGGGAACCAAGAAGGGCAAAACAGAGCCGCCTGGCCAGCAGCGCGCGCCAGCCCCGCTCATCTGGCATTCCCGATGCCGGATTTGGGCAGTGCGGACGGGGCGGCGGCAGACGGCCTGGCGGTTCTCGACGCGGAGAAGAAGGAAGCGTCGGGCGTTGATGATGGGGCCCGGGCATCGGCGGAGCTGGCGCGGGCGCGCGAAGGCGAAGGCGAAGGCGTGTGCGCGTTGACCGTCGCCGCTTGCTTGTACAGCGGCGTCCCGTGCAGGCCTTGTTGCGGGCGGGCGATCACGCCCGTCGACGATGGGCCAGGCCGGCTGAAGGCGGACGTGGACGTGGACGTGGACGTGGGCGCGGCGCCGAACTGCCGGTTGTTCGCTGCCGCGGCGCGCCGGGCCTTCTGCAGCAGCGACGGGCCTGCGAGTGGTCTGCCCGCCGCGGCTGAAAGAAAGAGAGGGTGCGTGAGAACGGGAGGGTGTGATGGTACGATGGGCAGGAAGCTAGGAGGCGGAGGGGGAGGGGGAGGGGGAGAGGGAGGGACGCACATGAAAAGGCGCGCCGCTTGGCCGGCGGCGCCTTCTCGATGACCTTTATCTGCTTAGCCTCCTTCTGGTGGGCGATGGCTTTGTAATTATTCTTCATCTTCGCTTGCAGCTGGGCGAACTTGAGTTCACGGGCCGCCTCGGCGTCCTGCGCGTGAGGAGCGGGAAAATTCGTCAGCCGGGGACGGAGAGCTGGCGTGGGAGAGAGAGAGCCTCACGTCATACACCTCGCGCCAGTAGCCCGGCTCGCCCAGCTGGCCAGAATCGTACGCTCGGCGGATCTCGATGAACTCGCGCAGGCACAGCGCCTTCCATATTTCTGCAGCATCACCATCAACGGATCGCGCGCGGCCGGGCGAGGCGAGGCGAGGCGAGGCGAGGCGAGGCGAGGCGAATGGAAGCGAGTCGGAGGAGAAAAGGAAAAGGAAAAGGAAAAGGAAAAGGAAAAGGAAATCAGGTCGCGAAAGAACGAGAGCGGAGTTTCAGCGTCGCGCGATCCAGCTTTTTGGGGGGGGATGGAGATCGCACCTTCGGTGTGATCGATCAGATGCTGGATGGATCAGAAGGGAGAAAAACGATCAGCCCGGGTTCGGTCTAGTTTTTAGCGCGCGGGGCGTGGACGGGGCCCGAGAGCGCGGGAGGGGGCTCACCGGCGAGTTTTCCTCCACGCAGCGCAGCTGGGCAGCGTCCATCTGTGTGGCGCCGAGGTGATCAGTGGTTGGACCATCGATTGATGTGTGGCTCGGGGGAATGCGGGCGTGCGAAAGGGAGGAGGGGGTGAAGATGGGGGATGGGGGATGGATGGGCATGGGCTGGGACGTACGCGCATGAGGAAAGGGTGGACCGCCTCGTAGGACATCTCGCCGAAGCTGGTTATGCCTTTGGGTTGCGGAGAGTCGGTGTGGGCGGGATGGGGATGGGGAGGGGGCAGGGGGGGAGCGGGAAACGGGGGCGAGGACCGCATTAGGAAACGCGGTTATCTTTCCGTAGCAAGGGGCAGACGCACTGGGGAGGTTGTTGTAGACGACTGGTGCCTGTGAGACGGGGGTGGCACGGGGACGGAGGGACGTACCGCGGGTGCAGAGCTCTTTCAGGCTGGGCAGGAGGGGCGCGCGGGCCGGCGCTGGACGCACAACGTCGGCCTCGTCAGGCGCCGGGGCGTTCATGGAGGTTTGGTCCGATTTGGAATCTGCGCGCTGGGGGTGGCAACGAGGCAACGTGGCGGCTGCGCGACCGGTTGTTGGGCCGGGATCCGGGCGCGAGCTTTGTTTTGAGTTGGGCTTGGGGGCGAGGCGGCCAGGGGACAGGGTCGGACGGAGTTGTTACGGCGTGCGCGGGGGAGGGCGAGAATGAGACCAGGGCGAGGGAGGGGACGCGGGTGTCAATAGGGCCCGATGGGTGAGCGTGCGGCGGCCAGCAGGCCAGGAGGCAGGGAAGATGCCGTGAGGGGTGATGGGCGATGGCACGAATGGGGAGGCGCAGGTTGGGCGCGCCAGCCAAGCGCGCGCAGATTCAACCTCCGACGCCGACATTCGGGAGTCGGAACCTGGGCCGGTGAGCGCGCGGCGGCCCAGAAATGGGCACTGCACGACCGCGGAGGGGATGGCCAAATCCTCCTGCGACTGCGACTGCGACTGTATGGGGCAGGGCGGCGGGCAGAGGCCATGCCGAGGGCGCGTGCGCGTGAAATACAGGGAAGTAATTGGAAGCGCCGGAGATGGCCGGGCGGGGCGCGCGGTGGGTTGCGTGGCGTGGCGTATACGGGCATGCGCCCAAAGGGGGCCACCACAGAGGGGAAGGCGGGCGAAGAGGGCAGAGGGGGGGCACGCCGGGTCAGTCAGGGCAAGATGCCGCCGGGTGGACGGATCGTCGGGCGGCTTCACCCCTCTTCGGTCTGCGTCGCGCGCCCTCCTCCCATAGAATGGCCGCGCCGATGATGGAGATTGGTGTGTGGGGCG
This sequence comes from Calocera cornea HHB12733, assembly GCA_001632435.1. Classification (NCBI taxonomy): domain Eukaryota; kingdom Fungi; phylum Basidiomycota; class Dacrymycetes; order Dacrymycetales; family Dacrymycetaceae; genus Calocera; species Calocera cornea. The sequence goes on from KV423969.1 coordinate 132,309, forward strand.
ATGGATGTGCTATCATATCGCCATCGGAGCCATCGCCATCTGCGCGCCGGGACCCCAAGAGACGGGTTGCGGTGGTGGGTGTGTTGTGGTGGTGGCAATAACGCAACTTGCCCCCTTCTGCGCAGATAGATGGCCCGCCCGGCCGTCCGTCCCTTTCCAGAACGGGCAGGGAGGGCCCGACCCGAGCGAGGCAAAGTCCATACTCAGACTCAGCGGCCGATCGCCCCTCGTGTGCCTTGCTTCTCCCTCGCTCCCTCCCTCGGCGGAATGGCGCCCTCCTTCTGCTACTGTTTCTGCCTCTGCCTCTGCCCTGCCCCCCTGCCCCCCTGCCCCCATGCTTCTCTGTGCTACCCGCGTCCTTGGCCATCCCCGTCCCAGTTGGGAATAGCCTCACCAACGGGCCCTCCCCCAAATGGGTTAAATACATCAACGACCGCCCTCGCTCGGCTGCATACACCTGGCCTCCCCCCCGCCTGGCGCCCATAAATACGGCATCGCCCCCGCCACGCCCACGCCCCATCTTATCCTCCACTCCGTCCCTCTTCTTCTGTGACTCCTCCCCACAATGCATATGCCCTGTTCAGGCGCAGTCGACTACCGCAGCCGCGGGCCCACCGTCCCCCGCGCAGCCGTATCCTCCCAGCACGACGCCCTCGTCATCTTCGAGGCATGCCGCAGGGGCTGCCTCCCCGTCATGCGCCACCGCCTCGCCGACAACGAGAAGGACATACACATCGTCCCCGGCTCCGTCTACGTCTGGGAGGAAGCACACGCCTCAGACCGCTCCTCCCGCTGCCTCCGCCGCTGGACGGACGGGGTCAAGTGGTCACAGAGCCGCATGCGCGAGCCATTCCTCTTCTACGAGGAGGTGCCCCCCTTCGAACGTACTGAACAAGACCGCCGCAACAGGTACGCCACACCCGCACCAGCTCGGTCCCCCCTGCCCCCCTCTGACGCCCACGGCCCCAGGGCCCGCCATCCCTCCCGCAGGGACAGGGTGATCAAGCCCGACGGCCTCAAGAAGCTCACCTTCTCCGCCCTCGTCTGCCTCGGGCTCGACGACCCCCAGGACAAGTGGGCAAAGTGGCACCTCGTCTGCTACATGACCCAGAACGACCGCTCCGTCCCGGGCGTCGCAGAGCTCCCCCAGCTCATGCAGATCGACGTCCCAGACGGCGTCTACTACGACGTAAAGTACGTCCCGCTCGACAACGCCCCGCGCCAGACCGTCCGCTGGCCCCGCGACACCATGGGCCTCACCCCGCCCCTCTCGGACGGCGAGAGCACCTACTCGCCCCAGTCCCACGCCCAGCACATGCCCATCTCCCCCATCTCCCCGCCCGCCTCGCCCGAGCGCTGGGAGCCCGACGCAGAGCCCCCGTCCGCCCACTACCTCCCGCGCAGTACGTACTCCGGTGCCATATATCCATCCCGCCCGCGCTGACCCCCCCCCCCCCCCCCCCCCCCCCCCCCCCCCCCCCCCCCCCCCCCCCCCCCCCCCCCCCCCCCCCCCCCAGCACCGTACGGCCCCCCCTCGTCCTACGCCCCCGCCTCGCCCCACCTCCCCCCGTACCACCAGAGCGTGTACCGGCCACGCGCGCTCGAAGCCCCGCGGCAGGAGCGCCTCCCGCCCGTCTCCGAAGTCCTCGCCCAGCACCACCCGGACCTCGATGCGGCCCACTGCCCCGAGTGCGCCAGGGACGGGAGGCACTACGTCCACCTGCCCCCGCCGCAGCCGTCCGCCCAGTGGGGCTGGACCCCGCGCCAGAACGAGGACCAGAAGTACCTGCACATGGTCGACAGGCGCTACAGCCCCTACCCGCGCGGCGCCTCCCCGCGCTCCGCCGCCGCGCAGTACTACGACCGCCCCGGCCCGGGCAATCTCTAGTCTTGATCTCTTGATATTCTGTTCTATTTCACTGGGTAGCGGGCATGGGAGATGAGGATGCCAATAAAAATAAACTCGGTCTTGCAGCACGGAACACGGCCCTCTTGTATCCATACAAACGTTTTCCCCCTCAGTATCATCTTATCTCAGCTCCCTATCTCTCTGTACACTAGTCCGCAAAGGAATGAAGCGCGCCGACGATTTGTTTTTCTCCCCAAAAGCATGTTGGAGCCCATCGCGAGACATCGGCCTGGCCCGCCCTGAAGGGCCGCGCGTGGATATTATTCGCTGCGCTGCGTGCCGCGCCACCGACGCCCGGTCCCCTGAGTCGGCGCGCCCGTGATCGTCGCTCGTCGCCCTCCCTCCCTCTCCAGCTGACCGTCGTCCACCCGGCCTCCCCCTGCACACACATGGACACGCCCGGCCTGCGCATGGACGCCATCAAGGTCGCCAAGGTGCGCTCATCCGCCGCTGTCTGCGCTGCCCGGCGCGCGGGCACTGACGGGGAAAGGATGTGCGTAGGTCGACAACGTCGTCTATCGCGGGAACGATGGGCAGGCGACGGGCTGCCTGCACCTGACCGCGCACCATCTCATCTTCATCGACGACGCCTCTTCCCCGGGAGGCGAGAAATGGGTGCGTCCCCGCCCGCTCCTCTCCTCCCGTCAGCACGACCGTGCTGAGCCGGCCGTGGGCAGGTGCCCTACCCGCTCATCTCGCTGGTCACACGCTTGCCCCAGACCCTGAGGGGCAACGCCCCGCTCGCGCTGCGCTGCCGGACGTTCGACAGCTTCGTCCTCTTCTTCCCGCGCGAGGAGAGCGCGGCGGACGTGTTCGAGAGCGTCCGCGAGCTCACCGTCACCTGTGCGTCCGCTGCCCTTCCTTTCCCGCTGACCAGTCCCTGACGCGGCCACCGGGAACAGCCAGCATATACAACATGTACGCCTTCTTCTACCGCCCCAACCCGCCCTTCGACGCGGGCGACGGCTGGGGGCTGTACTCGCCCAGAGAGGAGTTCGCCCGCATGGGCGTCGGCTCCCGCACAAAGGCGTGGCGCTTCACCGATATCAACAAGGACTACGCGGTATG
>KV423969.1:135385-176694 GCA_001632435.1 Calocera cornea HHB12733
ATCCGCTTTCCGCATGGCCGCTGACCCCCGCCCGCGCGTGCTCCCAGTTCTGCCCGACATACGCCGCCCGCCTCGTCGTCCCCGCCCGCATCAGCGACACCGTGCTGACGCACGCCGCGAAATACCGAAGCAAGGCCCGGATCCCCGCGCTCACGTATCACCACTGGGCCAACTTTGTGCGCATTCCTCCCCCCCCCCTTCCTCTCGCTGTATGTTTGCACCGCTGACCCGCCGCCCGCTCGCTTCCACAGGCCACCATTACCCGATCCAGCCAGCCCATGGTCGGCCTCACGAACAGCAGGTCCATTCAGGACGAGAAGCTCATAGAAGCCATCTTCCAGTCCCACCTGAACCCTGCGTCCGCTTATGGCGGCGAGGCAAAGCCCAAACCCGGCCAGCCTGTCGTATATGGAGCGACCGCCACTAATCTTATCATCGATGCCCGCCCCACCACGAACGCCATGGCGAACGTAGCCAAGGGTGCCGGCACTGAGAAAATGGAGCACTACAAGGAAGGGAAAAAGGCCTATCTCGGTATCGACAACATCCATGTCATGCGCGACTCCCTCGCTAGAGTCGTCGAGTGCCTCCGCGAAGCAGACATGCTCGCTTCCTCCCTCCAAGCGGGTGAGAACGGACAGTCGGGCGTGGTGCTATTGGACCGGCACGCTCTGAGGAAGTCCGGCTGGTTGAGGCATATCTCTGCGATTCTCGATGGAGCGCTGCTCATTGTTCGAAACGTGCACGTCAATTCCTCACACGTGTTGGTCCACTGTTCCGATGGGTGGGACCGAACCGCCCAGCTTGCCTCCATTGCCGAACTCTGTCTCGATCCGTTTTATCGAACCTTCCGCGGATTCCAAATTCTGGTCGAAAAGGACTGGCTGTCCTTTGGTCACCGGTTTGCGGACCGCTGCGGCCACCTCTCTTCCGACAAGTTCTTCGTGACCGCCTCTGGCGACGTCGGCACGGGGCCCGGTGGCGCAGATGCTGCACAGGCATTCTTTGCTTCTGTGCAAAAGCAATTTGCCGGCCAAGCACACCTCAAGGAGACAAGCCCGGTCTTCCATCAGTTCCTGGAATGCGTCCGGCAGATTCAACGACAGTTCCCAACACGTTTCGAATTTAATGAGCTCTTCCTCCAGAAGCTGCACTATCACCTGTATTCCTGCCAGTTTGGTTCTTTCCTATTCAATAACGAGAAGGACCGACGCACCCCAGGTCCGGAGCAGACCAAGGCCCCCTGGGAACGGACTTACAGCATATGGGACTTTTTCAACGACAGCAGGAACAAGCCAGAGTACCTGAACCCCGAGTACGACGCCAGTCTCGATGATCCCTTGCGACGCGAACCCGGGGCCGATATGGGTGTCCTACTGCCCAATCCTCGGGACGTCCGCTTCTGGTACCAGCTCTACGGAAGGACCGATGAGGAGATGAATGGACGTATCGTGGTCAACCAGGCTGTCGGCGCGGAATTTCTCGGGCCAGTCGAAAATAGCACGGAAGATCCTGTTCTTCCCGACGAGACCGAATCCGACCTCAATTCGCTGGCGACGTCATCCGAAGATATAAGCCGCAGTTCTACACCATCCATCCCAACACAATCCGAATCGTTCCGCGCACTTCCTGCGCAGGAGTCAACGTTTTCCATGCATGGGCAACCGAAATCTGGCTCCCTCCCCGATTTAGTCCATGGTCAGGGAACACAGAACTTTCCACTGCCACGGACCCGGACCCCGCAACCACAGGGACAGCCCCGAGGTGGTCTACAGGACATGCTCGGGGACTCACCTGGGACGGCGATGCGATCCTTATGGGCATCCGTCTCCTCCGGCGCCCGTACCGCCGCTTCCGCCGCTCAGGCAGCATACGGCGGTGTTGCCAAAGAGATAAGCAGAAATTTGGCCGGCGGGCCGGGTGAAGGAGAAGGCGAGCTTTCCGAGCGAAGTGCATCCACATATACGGCCTATCAACCGCGAGGCGGAGGGGTCCGAACCGCTCCGCCGATCGGTTTGGAGAACCCCTGGTCAGAACCCGCTTCCTCACGGCCGCCGCCCCTGCATGCCCCTGCGGGTGCGGACGACGAAGAGGGTTCGGTGCCGGGATTTGCCTCGCTTTCCATCAACGATCCAACCATCGCATTGCCGAGCCGCCTTTCTCGTACACCCACGCAAGATAACACGGCTATCAGCCTTCGCTCGGCACCTTTAGTTGCCCAGCCAACTGCTCAAGACGTCGACGCTTCTGTGACCGTTGGTCCGGTGACTACCCCGCCGGCATCTATCTATGTCCCAGAACCTGTGATTCCACCAACAGCCGCTGAAGATCAGAGCAAGTCAGCTTCAAGTGCTGACTACGACCCGCTTGGTGTTTGGGCTACCGGATGATTTGCGATCATCGGCAAACATACCCCCTAGAGCTCATGATCTCTCACTTGCCCCCTGAGCATCATCTGTCTGTAATACCTGCATTGTATAGTATCAGGGTACCATTTCGCACGGCTTTGCTTTTAATGCCTATCACGCAAAATATCTGTGCGGTTGAACGCGATTGCATTGATGACTAAAAAGTACACTTGATGATCAACCACATGAGGTGTGACTTCCGGTAACCTCGAGAGACACAAAAGGAAACACAGACACCTGATGCCAAAGACAGGGGAAACATGTACCACGTAGGGAGAGGGACCAGATATCGACGACAACACCGCCGCATGTGATGAGCGGGTAGAGAGTGAGCCAAGCGGAGATGACGATCGGTTGTTGGATTCGGTGGGCGGAGGGGGTTCTTCTATATGCAAGCGGTAAAGAGCGAAAGGCGTCGACAGCGACTTGGTGTGCAAGGCTGGAACCGTAGGAGCCCGAGAACCCAGCGGGACCGTACTAGATTATAAGCTGAAGATAGAAAAGGAACGAGGATGAGCTCGTTCAGGGGCCATGCAGCAGGGCACGGTAGCCCAGAGGAAAGAAAATCGTAGTAACACAGCTCAGAGCTTGAGCTGCTTCGGCTTCTCCCAGGAGTAGGCCGGGTTGCCGAAATGGCCGTAAGAGGCGGTGGCAAGGTACTGGGGCTTCTGGAGGTTAAGCTCCTTGACGATGACACCGGGGCGGAGGTCCCAGTTCTTGCGGATGATGTCGGTAAGCTCCTCATCGGAAACCTTGCCGGTGCCGTACGAGTCGACGAAGATGGAGAGGGGCTCAGCGACACCGATGGCGTAGGAGAGCTGGACGAGGGCACGGCGGGCGAGGCCGGCAGCAACGAGGGACTTGGCGATCCAGCGCGCAGTGTAGGCGGCAGAGCGGTCGACCTTGGACCAGTCCTTGCCGGAGAAGGCTCCACCACCGTGGGCACCCCATCCACCGTAGGAGTCGACGATGATCTTACGGCCAGTGAGACCGGCATCACCCTGGGGACCACCAATGACGAAGCGGCCGGACGGTTGGATCTGTTTCGGACTGTCAGAGAAGGTTCGCTCATTCCGAAGCAAAGGGCGCTTACGTGGTAAACGGTGCGCTCGTCGAGCAGCTTGGCGGGGATGGTGGCCTTGACAATCTTCTCCAGGATCTCCTTGCGGAGGTCCTCGGTCGAGATTGAATCAGCGTGCTGGGTGGAAATGACAACGGTATCGACGCGGAGGGGGATGGTGGCACCACCGTCCTTCTTGTACTCGATGGTGACCTGGGTCTTGGAGTCGGGGCGGAGCCAGGGGAGAGAGCCGTCGCGGCGAGCAGCGGACATGGCAGCGTTGAGCTTGTGGGCAAGCATGATGGTGAGGGGCATGTACTCCTCAGTCTCATCGGTGGCATAGCCGAACATGATACCCTGGTCACCGGCACCGATGTTCTCGAGCGCACCGTGGTCGAGACCCTGGGCGATATCGGGGGACTGCTGCTCAATGGCGACGAGGATGTTGCAGGTCTTGTAGTCGAAGCCCTTGTCGGAGGAATCGTAGCCAATCTTCTTGATTGTATCACGGATGACCTGCTGGTAGTCGATCTGGGTCTTGGTGGTGATCTCACCGAAGACCATCACCATTCCGGTCTTGGTGGCAGTCTCGCACGCGACCTTGGAGAAGGGGTCGCCAGCAAGGCAGGCATCGAGCTGAGGAGAGGGGTCGCGTAGGTCAGCTAAAGTGCGCTATAACGCTACCAGGAGGAGTTCCCACTCACGATGGCATCGGAGACCTGATCAGCGATCTTGTCTGTACGATAGATTGTCAGCAACGCGCCTAGTTGCGTGTATCCGAGCACCAACTGTACCTGGGTGACCCTCGCCGACCTAGACGCCGGATGTTAGCATGATGAGGACCGTTGGGGACGCGTCGGATAACGCACGGATTCAGAGGTGAAGAGGAAGTGGCCTGGGGCCAGCTTGGTGTTGGCGTGTCCGTTGGAAGCCATTGTGGAAACAAGAGGTTATCTAGGAAGGGGTTGTCTAGAGGAAGTGATGGTGGTGGTAGGTGGAGAGAGGGGAATGAGGCACCGGGGAGGGTTAAGGGCACGGACACGATGGGGGAGCTAGGCTGGCGTTAAAGGGACACGGCCCGTTGACATTTTTATTGCGACTTGGGGTTCGGAAGCATCCATGGCGCAATCCTCGCGCTCCCTCCCTCGGCCGAGGCTTGCCGGGCCAATGCGTTTCTACTATCTCCCTGCTTTCAACATCACTTTGCTAGCAACTAGCTATCACCCTTCCTTCATTTTCGCACAGATGCAATCTCAGAGGCTACGTCTCAACCGATGTTGACATCTTCAACCCACTTTTTCCCATATCCATCATAGATTCCCCTACATAAGAGTCCCTAGATCGTCTTCACCGCGGAGGTTAGATAATATCATTGCGTAAAGGATTAGCTAGCCGCGCTCCAAGACAACCGGGCGACCAGCTCAGCGAGCGCCAGAATGCGGGCGGCAGGCAAGAGGTTTGCCACTGGCAAGCAGACGAGGCCAACTGGACGTGATTGCGTCCTTGTTTACGTTTATGGTGCAAGACAACCTGCCGAACCGCACGCGGCGCACGTTCTTCAGACCCTTCTTTGGCTCATTTCACCGCACCGGATGTATCTTCATCCGGTGTATCCTAGGCTTCTGTACCGAGGCATCCGAGATAGGCATAATGAATGGCCACAGCGCTGCAACATCTCACGAGTCAATCTCTCCACGTAGCGAGCACTTACATACAAGCCGGCGCCAAGACAGAGCAGATCATGCCAGCGACGAAGCCGGAGTAATGTAACGGTAGCCGGGAAGTCAGATATGGCGCCAGGGAGAGGTTGGGCAGGACGCAGAAGGGTGATATGGTGATATGATTGTCATTAAGAATAGAACATCACGGGGGGGGGTCCGATTATCGATGATCAGGAGCACACGAGCTCCCGGAGTAGATGATCCCGTACGGTAGTCGGGCGACCCGAGGTGGAGCATGTATGCGCGTCTATTTGCCCAGCCGTTGACGCTCGGAACGTTGTAACTACAACGTAAGTTAGCTCAAAGCAGGACAACAGTAACGCAAGTCACTCACCCGTCTGCGCTTCTTGTACCTGTGGAGGTGGAAAAGTCATGAGATGCTGGACTATCACTACAGACAGATCACTCACTTATGCTTCGTCATCTTCTTTCTCCTCTTCCTCTTCGTACTGTCCATGTTGACAACCTCGTCAAACACGTACTCATTCACCCTGCCCTCCAACTGCGCAACGACATCGTCCCAATCCTTCTCCGCACCCAGCTTCGTCATCACAAGTGCGCGCGCCAGAAGGCGCGCCGCATCTGCCTCGGCCTCCTTATCGACTTCTTCGGATTGGGCTGCCGGTGGAGAAGCCGGCACGGCGACCGAAAGTAAGGGTCGGTCAAGAGAGTAGAATCGCTGCATCGTCAGCGCTCGGAGAGTTGGTTGTGGGTGATCTGTCGGAGGGAGTGTTGGCGACGGCCACGTAAGCGCGTGCGCTATGGAGATCGACATCGATGGCGTTGGTGTCGGGGGCTCCGCAAGATTGCCGCTGGCCGGTTTCACATCCGCGACCGGCTTGCCTTCCGTAAGCCCATCTACTGCGATCTCGACGCCTTCACGCTCCTGCGCCTCGGCGCCGACCACCGCGCCAGATTGCTGAGCAGGTGTTCGTTGCTGCTGGCCCTGAGGCTGCTGCTGCTTCGCGGCCGTCGCTTTGCCACTGCTGAACCATGGTCGTCCGTGTTTGTTTGAGAGGAACGAGTAACTTCGTCGTAGTACGAGCGGCCGAGCCCGCGCAATTGCCCGGGGCACGAACGACATGCCTGCCCGGGGGGGAGGTGTATGCACAAGAGTGCGGAAGAGGAGCGCGTGCGACGAGGAATGATATGCGAGGGACGAGCGGTGGCCCATCCTGGCCGGAAGTGATTGCGCACGGAGGCAGAATGAGCCGCCTGCCCTTGCCGAGCTCCTGTTTGTTGCTCGTGCGACGAGCGTCATGGCCCATTCCTGTGCACGCTATGTACATTGCAGCCAATTTTCTTCACCTCTCGCGACCAGTGCTGTGTTTACTGGGCTAACAGTGCGGTTTCACCCAAGACGCCCCGCGTTAATGGAGAAAAATCCTGACATGATTTCTGATTGCATTAAATATTAACTTAGCGCCCTGAATCAGCGCGTTTGCTGTACTGTAGTCATGGTTCGCGTCTAAGCCATACAGGCCATTATGAACAAGGCAACAAAGGCAACAAAGGCAGGGACGCATTGCTTCGTAGACCTGGCTTCCGAACTCGAACCACTCCCACCCATAGGGGCCGTTCCATTACCACCTCGGACAGAAAAGAACTCAGCCATTGCCGTGGCGCGATCAGTCAGGCTAGCCAACTGCACATATGCTGTTGTATTCTTCGCTCCTGGTGTGTCCGTGAAGTTGCCGTAATTGACGAGCGTGTACACGTTTCTCACTGTCTGGGGTCAGCGGCGACGCAAAACCACGGACAGAGTCAAGACGCACGGAATGGCAAGCCTAAAATCATGTCGACTGGCGCGGACGGCATCTGGGTGTCAACAGCGGGCCAGGGTAAAAACGATCCAATACACGTGTTGTTCGGCCCTCGCTGGCCCAAAGGAGCGTTCGCCGGGAGAAAGCGCGGATCCATGTTAAGATCCAACGGATGGATCGGGTAATCCATTCCGCCAAGAATGAATGAAACATCGACCACGGCATCGCAAGGCAAGAACCAGATATGTAGGACCTGACCCTCAACGGAGATGTTCGAGAATGCCGCGCCAGGGATTGAGCCATACATGGCTTCGGCGATCGAAGGTGAAACTTGAGCGAACGTGTAGCCGCTGTCGAGGCTCACCACCAGGCCACCTGGCGGGGCGCCGCTCACGTTGGAGACAGGCATCGATATGTCGGTCTCGTTTACTACGATCATACCCAGCAGTGTGTTGGTGGGTGATTCGATGCTGGGGAGCTGGGGCATCTTTGTGATATTCTCGTATCCGGGGATGATCTCGCCTGCGCGGTTGTGAGCTCGCAATTTATGTCCTATCGTAAGCCATACCTATCGTGAAGTTGCCCCGGGTAGTGGCCAGCGGAACCGAGTAGTTCAACTCCCGGCCAAGCGTGAACGAATAGAAGTTCGGCACGCTCTGATGTTCTTCCAGAATACGCGCCACGATGGGGTCACCCCCGGTTGCCGAAGTCGAACCAGATGTCAAGGTACCGTTCGCCACGAGCTCCGAGTACAAGCGAGCGAGGTACGAGTTTCCGCTGGGTTGCAGCCCCAATATGTTGGTTAATCCGCTCGACACGTTTCCGGGAAGGCTCACTATCCCTCGGATCAGCACGCTCTTTCGGAGAAAGATTCTCTGTCCTTACGGAATATTTGTTGCGATATATTGTACCCCGCGAACGCTACATCTGCGAACGACACGTTCCCTGTTGAGCATCTGGTCAGCGACCAGGACGGGTAATGAAAGGACATCGGCACTGACCGGAAATGGTCAAGGGTGTGACCGAGGAGGGGATATCTGCGTGGATACCCCTGTTGTTCGCAGAGAGCATACCGCCAGATAGTGCCAGGTCCCCCCGGCTATTGTTGGACGACCCGACAACCAAGATCAACAAGCGGCTCTCGAACCTCGAGGAAGAAGAAACTTACCTTCCAGTGTCGAGCAGCACTTCAATCGGCTGACCATCAATGTAAAGATCCACAAAGTACTCCAGATTGGCCGTGCCTGAAACAGGGACAAGCCCGTCGAGAGGTTGGTTCGGAGCTGATGCCTGCCGCCGGCTAAGCCCCAGAGCTGCGCTGCGCTGCTTGGGCCGGCCCGTTGCTTCGAATCGAAGGCCATACGTCGACCGGGATAGTGCAAGCGCAAGCGCCGAATTAGCGAGAAACTTCATTCTCCGGTGCGTTTGTTTCTCCAGTCACTCAGCTCCGCTGACAATAAACGGAGGGAGGTGGGAGGCCACATCTCGCGAAATAAAGAGGGAGTTAAATGTACCGTAGACCGCATCCATCAAAGTCGTGGAGCGTTGCATCCAGTCATTCTTGCATCAATGAGCAAATCCTGCACGCAGGGAGGCAGTGCCCGCATTACGTCGTTGAAGAGGCTCGGTGGTCGGTCCCGGTCAGAAGGAAATGCCCAAGTCAGCCCTATGAAGAACCAGATCGCTGCGACAGAGGCGTTATTCTGCGTTAGGCGAGGCCACGGTCATGACGCGAGCACTGCAGGCCTATTGTTGGCAAGTCGCTTCCCATCAGGGGTGCAACGTCACTTCCAACGCAAGGTGAACAACGCGGCTGAACGTTGGAAGGACGTCGAGCAGAATTCAGGGCGCTGCACTCTCCTGAGATCACGGAGCTCGTAGCACTGTAGTGCGAGTGATAGAGATTTGCCGCAAGGCATCATATTTCACAGAATCAGGCAGACGCGTTTACTGCCGCGTTCACAGAACGCACGGCTTGCTTCTTATAGCTGCTCATGTTCAAGAGCCCATCACCTGACGAAGATGACTCGTCGCGGCGTGACAAGAAATTCGGTTTGTAGTAGGTTAGGTTGTTCCCGCATGGTGACAGCGTTGCTCTTTCCTCCGCAATTTGAGCATGTGCACTCGCAGAAATTCCCCACCCATTCTGGCAGCTGTTGAGCGGCATGTTGCATGCAAACACCATCACGTTAACTCGCAGGATGCCGCCAATGAATAATACAGAGGTCGAATGAGACTAGCCCAACCCATTCAGCTCTAACACCTCTACTTCGAGTACGACCAAACGTTCTTCAGCACTGTCCAACACACCGTCAGCCACATATCTGGGAAGAAGCAAGGGGAAAAGCGGACGCACGCCCAGCCCGCGTCGCCAGCTTGTTGATCGAGTCGTCCGACTCGCCCTGGGAGCGCACATCGCCCGCGATAGCAAAGGTGGTCGAGGTGCCCAGGGCCTTGCCCTCCGAGTCAACGTCGGCGATCGAGATCTGCACGGACGCGTGGTCCTTGGAGGTGATGAGGCGGTCTACGGCACGACGGTCAGTTTGCGGCTCGACGCCGCGAAAAGTGAGCGGGGCGCACTGGTGACGGAGCACTTCCGGGGCACGTAAAGATCAACGAGAGTTCCCTATGCAGGTGTGAGCCTCCGATACATCTGCCATGGCCAACCCAACACACCTTGTCGTTCTCCATTTTTGCAGGCGATGAGGACTATACTTTTGGTGGTGGGAGACGACGAGCTCAAGAGGGCGAGATGAAAATGTACAGTTTTAGGAGCACTGCCACTTAGACCTGCTGCACGTGGAATTTAGGGAAATTTGGTTCCGCCCGACCCCGAAGACGCGCGTGATCGGCGATCGCGCGTGAGGGTCCTCAGTCGCTGCCAGGGTGCACAGGTGACCCCGCTCCTCTCGAGGGCGACCACACTTCACCACAATGTCCCCTCAAGCCAGGACGTTCGCCGCCGGTCTCAGGCGCTCTCTAAGGCAGTATCGCTCCCAAGGCCGGCAGATCTCTTTCGGCCTCGCTGCAACCTCTGGTCTCATCGCATTCACCGTCCTTGGCGCTGGCGTCCTCCACGCCGACACCGCCGCACCCACGAAGAAGGCGCCCCAGCCTCCTGTGCCTGTCGAGGCGCTTCAGGAGCCTGGGAAAAGCCTGATCGCCTGGTCATGGGGGGCGAACGACTACAAGGTCGCTTCCTCCTCTGCGTCGACGAGCAGCAACATCCGCTCCCCTCAGCCGCTGCCGCATTTGTCTGGCGTAGCACTCCGCGACCTCGCTCTGCACGAGAAGCACGGGGCGTGCGTCGACGCTGCAGGGAATGTGTACCAGTGGGGCGACGGGTTCTTCGAAGCTGCCGAGAAGGGCGCGCGCAAGCCGAAGCTCACCCTCAAGGGGAAGGACATACAGAACCTCTCCGTGACAGCGAAGAAGGTTTACGCGCTCTCCAAGTCCGGGAAGGTGTATGTGCTCTCGGCGGATGAGGCGAGGCAGGAGGAGGGGAAGCAGGAGCCGGCCGCCTGGTGGACTTTTGCGTGGATTTGGAGAAGCCAGCCGACGGTGGGCCATGTGGAGCTCAAGCCGGACTCGGCCTTGGCAAGGCGAGAGAAGTATGTACATACTACCTCTCTCGGGGATGCACACTGAACAGTGTCTAGATTCACCTCCATCTCTTCAGGGAAGGACCATCTTCTCGCATTGACCTCCGCCGGCCGCGCCTTCTCCCACGCCGTGAACGCCAATGCGAATGCCTACGGCCAGCTGGGCTTCGACCGCATCAGCATCGCCTCCCCTTCGTCCCCCTCGTCTCTCGTCCAAATCCCTCTCATCCCCAAAGCCGTCAAAGACCCTCTGGCGCAGTCCACCCCCTACGCCCGCCCGCCCGCCGGCTCGTCCACAGAGGTGGGCGACGACAGCTCTATCAAGTGGAGCACGACACTGTACGAGATCCCGAGCCTCAAGGGCGTGAGCGCGAAGCAGCTCGTCGCGGGTGGGAGGAGCAGCTACTTGCTCACTGCTGAGGAGGGGCGTGCGCTAGCGTGGGGTGCCAACGAATACGGCCAGCTCGGGCTGGGCGCGACCATGACCCTGACCTCCGTGCCCATCCCGACCGAGGTCGTCCTCTCTCGCCCCTACCCGCGAGGGACAGCCGTCAAGTGCACGCACATCGCCGCCGGCGGGGATATAGTGTACTACACCGTTGAGAGGACCCTGAATGGCGAGAGGGGCGTGGATGTCCTCGCGGCGGGGATGGGCCAGTGGGGGCTGCTCGGGACGGGGATGTATAACCAGGTGCAGGGGCAGCCCGTCAAGGTCCGCGCGGTGAGCGGGCTCATGGAGTGTACGTTGCCCTCCCCGCTTTATCCGATTCTTCAGGCTCACGATCAGCAGATAACGACGCCACCCAAGCGCTGGAGGCGCTCTCGCCCCGGGCGATCGCCGTCTCACCCACGGGCCACGTCCTGCTCACGCTCAACGCGCTCACCTCCACTAACGCGGGGTACGACGTGCTCGCCTGGGGGCAGAACCGGTCCTCCGAGCTCGGGAACGGCAAGCAAGTGCCCGTCCCCCTGCCCGGATATGTGCGGTCGTTCAGGCCCGAGCCGGGGGCGAGGCTGATGGTGCGGGAGGGGAGGGGGGAGGTGCGGGATCTGGAGGGGAGGAGGTGGGGCAGGAAGGTGGACGTCAGGGAGACCGTCGTTGCTGGGTATGGGTGCACCGCTGTGTATTGGAAGATTGTGTGAGCTTTGCGTGGTGGGGTTAGGGGTGTAGTTGTATGATATTGAGCTCCCCACTCTGTGTTATGGAATACAAGGCCGCTCTCGGGCAAACAACCATAACTACCCCTTCGCCCCAAACAGGTCAACGAACGCTGGTTCTCGCACCTTGCTGAGATGTGCTCCCATCGCACAGCGGTCAGACCCGGACTAACCTCGTGTAGCGTGTTGGCGCAGGCTACTATATCGTGAACCCGAACTTGCTGCAGCAGTTCGAACCCCGTCGTCCACACTGTGGCAAGCGGAGTGCCGGCGTCACCAGTTTAAAAAAGCCTGTGTTGCGTAGCACGTGCATCTCGCCCATCAACAGCCCCATTCATCCCAGCCCGGCAAACCAAGCCAAAGACAACGGCAAAAAAAAAGGCACCATCCTCAGCTGGTCCTCCAACGGTGCGTGCTTTGTTGAAGTCCCCCGGCTTTGAGGCCACACCCGATATCTCTGTGCTGCAATCAAACCGCAGTACCGTGATCTGCGCTGTGCACACACTTTCATCCCCACTCCAGCCACCATCCTGGACGATGTCTATTGCACCTCCTCGCGTCATGGAGGTGTGTGGTGAACCGGGGTGATGGCGGGACCCGCCGGGAAGATGTTAGAATATTGATGTCGGAGACGCGGCTCCGGTGGCCGGAGTGGATGCGCCCGTTCACGCGTCGTCTCATTCCGTCGCGTCCGGTCCCTGCACGCGTCGAGCGCCACTCGCCTGCCACACTGCACACAACACAATACCCTGCTTAGCGCCCATTGCATTCTGCTTGCTATGCTATAACCCTCTTGAGTCTATGGGATATACATTCACAGGAAGGAAATGGACGACCTCTCCACCGCCTCCTCCGCCAGCTCGGTCCCCCTCGCCTCCCTCACCGCACATGACCTCGACCTAATCGAGCAGATCATCTCCCTCGCACCCCTCGCCGGGTCGTCCATCTCCGCGCTCACGGACGCCTATGAACAGGTGCTGGAGAGGCACGGGATGGAAGAGGACGCGCTGCTGTATAGGGTGCTGTTGAAGCTGCATGCAGTTAGGGCGCCGAGTTGGAGGGAGAGGTGGGAGGTGCTCAAGAGGGTTGCGGGGGTGGTGGGCGCTGGGGATGGGTCGGTGTTGAGAGAGGAGGAGGAAGAGATGTACTCGGCGAGCGAGGCGAGCGAGGTGAGCGAGAGCGGGTCGGAGAGCGAAGGCACCGCCGAGCCCGAGCCCGAGCCACGAAGGAGGCAGCCCGATTCACCTATCCCCAAACCGCGCTCATACAGGGAGTCCACGCCCTCCTACGTCCCCCCCTCGCTTCCTAAGTCCGCCGTGCGCGGTGCCCTCCCAACTCCAGCACCGTCAGACGTCTCCCGTGGCGTGCACTGGAAGGACAACGCCCCCTCCCGATCGAACACGCTCCTCCGGCAGCCGCCCCCGCCGCCCGCCCAGTACCAGAGTACGATCGTTCGCTCGCAGACCACCCCGTCGATGGTGAACGCCTCCCGCCGCTTGTTCGACAAGTCCGTCTCCCCTCCCCGCCTCCGCACATCAGCGGGGCCCCACTCCACCCGAGGTGGGCCAGGGCCAGCAACAGGCCGCGCCTTCCCAGACCGTATGCGTGCGCTAGGGCCTGGAAATCCCAGGGTTGGGCCGGCGCTGCCGGTATCGAGGGAGCCGGACGAGCCTGGGGCACCGGACGCTTGGGAGAGGATGAAGATGGAGCGGGACGCGGAGGACTTTAGGAGGAATGTGACGCTCAATATCTGTTTTCAACGGTGGAGGGATCGGGCGGAGGTGCTCGTGGTATGTCCTTCTACTCACCCTCTGCGGGCGGTGTGCTAATCATGTGTGTTATTTCGTTTGTGCAGGACAACCACGCTCAAGTTGCTCGCGCATCGGACGAGATCCACCTGCGCGAGTCGCTCGACCGCTGGCGCGCACTCCTCGCCCACAACCGCTCCCTCGTCCCCCGCGCAGCGAACGTGGACCGCATTCGGCGGCTGATGGAGTTCTGGCGTGCGTGGAAGGACCGGGCGAAGGAGAGGGAGAGGCGGAGGATGGTCATGGATTTGAGGGCGCGGATGCTCGCTGTGAGGGATATCTGGGAGAGTAGGCTCGTGAGGGAGGCGTGGGAGGTAAGTGGCTGCGCCTGCTGAGTCCTGGATTCTCAAAATAGTGTCGCTGACCTGGGCGGGATAGAAATGGCTCCAAGCGCACCGCACGCGCCGAGCGGTCCTCTTCCACAACACGACCGTCTTAGACCGCGCAGTCACGGTCTGGACGGGCAAAGCGCGGCACTTGCAGGCACTCGCCGCGTGGGCCAACGAGATCGCGGCAGTGAAGGAGGAGCGGGTGTTCAGGACTGCGTGGGAGGCATGGAGGCACGCTGCGAGGCTGAGGGTGGTAGAATGGGCGGTGGTGAGGAGGGGGAACTTCCATAGGACCGCGCAGGCGTTCGACCTCTGGCGGCGGAACGCGTGGGTGTTCCATTCTGTCATTGTTCGAGCGTGCCTGATCGGTGTACAGGCAAGACAACGCCCTCGCCAGTACGCTGTACAGGCAGTCCGCCCTCGCCCACACATTGCAACGGTGGAAAGCCCGCTTCAGCGCCGTCAAGACCCTCTCCCGCCGCGCACGTATGTTCGCAGACGTGCAGGACAAGGTGCTCCTCTTTGGCGCGCTGAAGACGTGGGTTGCCGAAGAACGCTGCGTGCTCGTTGTGCGGATTATGGACAAGCGGCTCGTGGGGAACACTCTCTATAAGTGGTCCAATAAGATGCAGGCGGTGCTGCAGTTGGATGGTACGTGCTTTTCCTTACTGCTGCGAGGTCTGAGAGGTTTACTTTGTTTAGATCGCGCGATCAATTTCGCTTACGACGTCGACTGCCGACGCGCCATCGACTGCTATCGACAATGGACCGCCAGGGTCGACGCACACCGCAACGCCGAGCAGCTTGCAGACCAGTATCACGGCAATCAGCTCTCCGCGCGGACCATCAGCCAGTGGAGATCCGCTCTGAACCAGCTGGGCGTGAACCGGAGGAGGGCGCGCATGGCTCATCAAGCACTGCTCTTGACGTCGACGTGGAAGAGCTGGCATACGGCGCTCGCACGTAGAAGGCAGCAGCAGTGGGCGGCCAAAGTCCAGCAGGAGCAGCTGAGGGCCGCGTTCGACCGTGCGTGGAGTACGTTCTGGAATGGGACGTGATGACTTACAATGTGGACAGATTGGGTGGTTGTCGCGAGACGGGACCGCACGCACAGGCTGCTCATTCAGGCTTTCCAATCGCATGCGAATAGTGTACGTAATCTGGACCGCTGCGCAGAGCAACTGCTGACGATCATCCCAGCGCGTGAAGGGTGCTCTTCTCTCGAAATGGGTCCTCAGGACGGCCGATATCAGGTTGCAGAATATGCGGGCAGCAGAGGAGTCTGATGCCAAGCTACTGAGGTGAGCGCCCTCCACATATCTTGCGATCAATCCTGACCAGTATTTGTCTCCCAGGGGCACGCTCAACAACTGGATGGAGCGCATGCTGTATCATCAGGAGAATGTCAGCCTCATGCAGAGTTTCCGGGATGTCAAGCAGGAAGGTATGCTGTCACTTTCGAACCCAGATGCAGTGCACTCAGACTGTTTTCTCACAGATGAACTCCGACGCACTTTCCACCAGTGGTTGCGTCTCGCCAACAGATCCCGTGCTCGGCGGAAGAGGTTGCAGCGCCGTGAACAAGAATCCAAGTTGGCAACGATGTCTGTCGCTTGGGAGGTTTGGCGAGATCGTTTCCGGGAGAATCAGTTACGCGATGCGGTTCGTAACCAGATCCTTGAAAAGTCTGCATCTTGCTCACCGCGCGTGCTCTAGGAATGGGAGGTCTTGATTCGCAATCAGCAACTGACTCTGAAGCTTGCATTCAATCAATGGAAACGCCAATCTCAGTTCTTACCTGCCGTACACTTTGCAACCATGCAAGTTCGTGCACACGTATGGAAGGTCTGGCGTGCGGCACTGCCCAATGCACATAGAGCACGTCAGGCCGACCTTTTCCACAAGAAACATTTAATAGGTGAGTCACGGTCTGGATGGTAGAACATGCGACTAATTCGTGCTCAGAGGGCACCCTCCAAACGTGGAAAGGTGCTTACAAGACGGCTATCGCGAGGAAAGCTATTGCGTGAGCTGCCCGCGTGATCTAACTACACCCAGCTGATATTATAAACAGGCGTGCTCGAGCTATGCGAACGGCTCGAACGAGTCTCCCTGCATTCCCAGTCGCCGCCATCGCCTCCATGCCTGGATCCTCGTCTGCAAGACGGTTTCCTCCTACCCCGTCAGATTCGGATACGTCACCGCCGTCTCCCACTGCCGATTTGCCGCACTTGCATCCACACAACACAATCGACGGTGCTGGCAATGTCGCTTTTAAAGAGAATCACGACCCACGGCGCGCTCAGTCCCTGACTCCGCAGGCAGCGCGAGCAACGAAGTCTGCCGCTGCAGATGTTACACCCCGAGATAGACTGTGGAAGGAGTTGTTGAAGGCCCGTTCAGAATCACGCAAGAGATAACCCACAGTTTGCCTATACCCTCATCTACGACCCGTTTAACGAGCTTTGCCGATGACTTTCATGCGTTTCTGTAATATTGCCAGCCGACCCAGTTGGCGATGACGAAATACGAGCCGGTGGGAATGAGTAGCAGGAAGAAGTATTTATAGTGACTATCATCGGCGAGCACGCGGAACATCTGTAATTTTAGTGTACTCAGTGATCACATTCTGCTCATTCAAATTCAGTCTCACCTCAAGCCCAGTATAGGCATACAAGGTATCCGCGCACAGAGCGCTTACGCCGGTAACGAGGAACAGGAGGGAAGCCACGATGACTAGTCGGCCGACGACATCCAAAGGTATCGGACTAGTCATGGTGGGCCGATTGAGGATTTGGTTAGGTGTGCGATCGCGGTGATTTGCCCGTTGCTTCCGTCGGGTTACACGGCACGTGACCTTTCCTAGTTCCGCTGGCATTGAGCTGGCGGAGCAGCTTGTCAGATTCTGTTGAGCTCAGAGTTCAGTTCAAAGCGCGCTGTCAGCCGTCTTTCAGTCTCAGACGACCAAGTACTCAAATGGCCGAAAAGCTCATCGTTGTTACCGGGGCAACCGGTAATCAGGGTATGTTGTCCAGACTGCTGGGTTGGGACAGTAGTGATTATTTGGATGCAGGCGGAGCGGTTGTTCGTGCTCTGCTGGCCAGTGGGCGTTACAGAGTAAGGGGACTCAGTCGCCAACCGACTTCAGCTTCAGCCAAGCAGCTTGTTGAACAAGGGGTTGAGGTACTTCAAGCCACGTTAGAAGACGGAGCTTCCCTTGTCAAGGCGTTTGAGGGTGCCTATGCCGTAGGTGACAGTGGTTCCATTGTGTGCATTCTGTTGATCTGGCTACATAGGTCTATGGCTGCACGCCGTTTGGACACCCCACGGAGGAGCAACAAGGAAAGAATATTGTTGATGCTTGTAAAGCAAATCAAGTTCCCCTGCTTATCTGGTCATCGCTTCCGAGCGCAACAGAAACCTCGGGTGGAAAGTACACTCACGTGACGTACGTGCCTCCGCCCCATCTCCCTTCCCTGCTTAAACAGAAAACAGCCATTTCGATCGGAAGGCCGCTGTTACCAAATACATCGATCATGTCCAGCAGCCCGGACTCACCATCTACACGGGCATGTTTACTGACAAGTTTGTTTGTTTCAAGAGTGCTCTAGCGGAAATTCCTGATAGTGCTCCAGTGTGGTTGGGTACGGATGGTTTGGCCTCGCAAACGATGGAACATACGAGATTACGATTCCTCTCAGCTCCGAGGTGGCAACCCCGTATACGTGGGTCGAGGGGGATCTAGGTGGAGCAATTGTCACTATCATCGACAACTGGGAGGAGCAGGGAGTCCGAGCGGAGCTGCAGAAGGCGCAGCCCGTTCACGTCTGTTCGTACCGTATCTCAGGTTCGGAGATGGCAGCGTCTGTAGCGCGTGGTCAGTCGGAGCCGTCATTTTTAAGACATTGCTGATGTCCTCTAGTCATCGGGAAACCTGTCCGCTTCGTCGGCTCGCGTTCGACTGGCAGTGGAGATTTGGCCGAGGTGAGTTCATACGAGGTGCCTGTGTCCCACACTCATTGGCGCGGAAGATGTTCCAGTATCAAGACGACGGCCTGCTCTACCCCCAGGTCGATATTCCGCCACCCATACTGACGAAGCTTGGCGTTAAGTTCCATACGTTCGAAGACTACGTGCGAAGCAGAATAGCCCCTTCGATACAGTAGAAATCATGCTTGGCTCTTGTACTGTGCGATAGTTATTAGTGAGAAGTTTGGGGTACACAATTGTTATTCCCGTCCGCAGCACACGAGTTGCGTCATTGAGTGCTGTCCAGCACGTCACGATGCGGTAAATGGCCGATCGCCCTGCAGAATGGATGCAAACGAGCACGAATACATTGCGCGTAGCGATGCAGTACATCAAATGATTAAGGTATCGATACCAATACAGCAGTAAGAGACTAAAACCACACAGACCCTTACGCAGCCGGTGGCTGCTTCAACTTGACCTTGATCTTCAAGATCTTCTTCTCTGGCGGGGGCGGAGGAGGTGGTTCATCCACTTCCATAGCTTCCTCATCCTTCATGTCCGTTTTGCCATTGACTGTGGGCTCCTCGGGCTCGACTGGGTTGGTGCCGCCTTCGGCTCCAGGAAGGTCGGTACCGTAAGTCAGCTTCTTTAGGATTTCGTTCAATTCCTTTTCAAGCTCGACAGCATCCTCGTAGACTTGCGACTCTTCGGTGTTGTAGGTTCGAGCATTGTCAAACATGAGCTTCCAGTCCTCGCGGAATTGCGGAACGTTCTTGTAGTATCCCGCATAAGTGCGCCGCTTGATAACGGACATAGCAATGGGATTGAGGATGACCGCGTAGTAATCGGGGTACATCTGAGGAACGAGTTCAGTGGCGTGAAGTGAAAACACATAAAAGTACGTACCGTCTGGTCAGGCAGTTCTTTGAAAATTGCGCATCTATAGTGCCCGTCATCTGCGAGAGAGTCCTGAATCTCCTGGAAGCATTGGAGGAAGACTTTCTTCAGCCGCTCCCTATAAGGATTGGCCTTCTTGCTTTTCTTGACAGCATCCTCCGCCTTGATGCGTTTCTGGAGCGAAAGTTGAGCACATCGCCAGAAATGATGCGATGAAGTCAAACTTACGGCACCAGGTTCCTCCTCCGCACCTTCTACCTCACCATCCATGACAGCTGGAGATGACTCGTCGAAGCGCTTGCGCTTGCGACCTCTAGGCGCCGGCGTACCATCGTCACCAGGTGCAGGCGACGGGAAGGCAGATGTTCCGTTGACACCGTTCGTCCAAGGCAGGCTGGTGGCACGCGATATGCCCGGAGTGGCAGAGTCCTGATCGAGGCCGCTTTCTGGGGTTTCCCGGGCTGAGCTGTCGGCAGTCATTCCAGAGGCGAGAGCAACCTTCTTCGCCGCTTTGCGCTCTCTTCTCAATCGCTTCTTCTCGACCATCTCTGCAAGGTCGGTGCCATCTTCCTCCAAAGCCCTCAGGAATTGATCGTCGGTCAAGCCGTCTGTATACATGACTGGGCCTCTGGCGCGCTGGCCCCTGCCGACGAGCAAATCTTCCTCCTTGGCCTCGTCTGGAGCCTTTGGATGCAAGTACTCGTAAGGCAGATCGGCGTCTGTCATAAGACGCTCAACAGGGCCCGTGCGGCCCTTGGCCCGCCATTCAACGAGGTCTTGCGCTTCGAGCTCCTTGTCCATCTGCTGGAAAATCTCCTCTTCCTCGTCCCCACGAGCAAGAATTTCATTCAGTTCGTCGTTCGTCATCTCCACCGACTCGTCCTGGTCATCTGCAGCATCGGCTTCCAATAGTAGACGCTGGCAGGCATAGTCAGTGACATGTATGTATGTTACACCCAAAGAATACTTACCAAAAGATCTTCTTGCTCTTTCGCAGACGTTTTCTGGTCGAAACGACCCGCTTGAATGACCTTGCCGTCCATGTCTAGTTTGTCACGGGCACGTGACAACATGTGCTCTTCCACACTCTTGTCCGTAATCAGCCTGAAGACGCTGACCGCCTTCTTCTGACCGATACGATGTGCTCGGTCCTGCGCCTGAAGATCTGCATGCGGATTCCAGTCACTATCGAAGCTGCAGTCCCGGATGTCAGAAGCTTTTATCTGGTCCAATCACGATAAACCACTCACATAATGACGGTGTCTGCAGTCTGCAAGTTAAGACCCAGACCACCAGCACGGGTCGAGAGCAAGAAGAGACTGTAAGGTGAATCCTTCTCGTTGAACTTCCTCATTGCCTCCCCGCGATCCTCGGATTTAGTCATACCATCCAGCCGGAGGTACTTATAGTGGCGATAGTTGCAGTAATCTTCAAAGATGGTCATGATCTCCGTCATTTGGAAGAAAAGGAGTACCCTGTGGCCAGTACGAAAGAGCTTGGGGAGCATGCGGTCAATGAGCTCGAACTTGCCGGCGGCGCGATAAATGTTCGCATCGGTGTCAACGCGGCTCATGTTGATGTCGGTGTCGACGGCAGGGAAGACGAACGGGTGGTTGCAGATCTTGCGCAGTTGCATGATCATGTTGTTGACACCCTTGCCACCGGTGGCCCGCGCTCTTCCGTCACCAGCGATTGTCAGGACGGCCTTGTGCGCCTTCATCCATTCGTACATCCTGGACTGCAGAGCACTCATGCGGCACTTGATGATTTTCTCCGTCTTGTCCGGCAGTTCGCTCTCGACATCCTTCTTCAACCGACGGAGCAAGAAAGGTCGAAGCACCTTATGCAATCCACGAATGACAAGTAGTGCCTCTTCTTCGTTCAGCTCGAGCTTCTCTTGGGTACCGGTGTTTGCGAACGGCCGGCTGAACCAGTCAGTGAACGATTCGGACGAGTTGAAGATGTGAGGAAGACTGAAGTTGAGCAGCGCCCACAGTTCCGGCAAGTTGTTCTGCAGCGGTGTTCCAGTGAGGATGAGACGGTATCGAGAGGTATAGAAGGACGAGAGGGTGGTGGAAAGTCGGCTCTGGGTATTCTTCATCCTGTGGCCTTCGTCGATAATCATGTACAACCAGCGGATCTTGCTCAGCACCAGCCGGTCCTTGATAATGTATTCGTACGTGGTAAGCAGCACTTGGAAGCCCCCCTGACGGATCTGGCCCTGAAGCTGCTTGCGCACTGGCGGCGAGCCCTTGTACACAACGGTGTTGACGCTCGGCGCCCACTTCTGGAACTCTAGCGTCCAGTTGGTGAGGGTCGAGAGGGGAACAATGACGAGATACGGGCCGGGCTGGCGCTTCTTTTCGATAAGGAAGGTGACGAGGGAGATGGTTTGGATTGTCTTGCCAAGGCCCATCTCGTCCGCGAGGATGCCATTCAGCTTGTTGTTGTACAAGCTAAGCATCCACTGAAGACCCTTCAGCTGGTAGTCCTTCAGCGTACCACCAACCAGGATGGACGGCTGCTCGGTGACGGTTTCGTGGATCCTATGAGCGACAGCATAGTACTCCGCCTTCGTCTTGTCGTTGGCAGGCTCGCCGTCGTCGAATCCTCTGGCGCCGAACGTGGCCTCGCTAACAGCAGGCATCTCGTCCGAAATAGTCGAGACAGCACCAGCGGCCTTCTGCTGCGCGAGAATGCCCTGAGTGAGGTTGTCCAGGTACTCGTTCGTCTTCTTAAGCAGATGGGTGATGCGGGTATCCTTTGCAGTGTCGATGAGCTTCATGTATGCCTCTTCGTCGTCGTTCTTGAGCGCCTTGAGACGGTCCTTGCTGAGTTTCTCGAGCCTGCGCTGCTCCTCCTTCTCCCAATCGGCATGGAAGCGGAGCACCATCTTCCCGAACCGCTGGCTGGCTTGGGCGGCCGAGCGGCGCGCAGCAAGCATGTCCCGGCCATGGTTGACGATGCTCTGGAGATAGTCGAGCTGCTTCTGCTTGCTCTTACGGATGCGCTCGTCTCGCTGCTTCTTCTCGAGCATCTCCGTGGTGCGCGCGTCGCGCACCGTCTGCTGCCTGAGCTTGGTGAGGGCGGCGCGGGTAGAAGACTGGTTGATGAACGACGACCGGGTGTACGTGGCGATGACGTCTTGGCGCAGCTGCCGCTGCTTTTCGCGCAGCTTGAGCGCTTTCAGCTCGATGAGCGTGCGCAGCCGGCCGCTTGTCGGTTTCACGTCCTCATGCGCGTCCGCATCCATCGTGATATCAGACGGCTTGAACACGGGCCCGCCGCCCTGGCCGATGGAGATTGGGAGGGCCTCAAGCTCGCGTATGCGTTGGGTGACGCGCGCATCCACGAAGTGATCGCGTTCCGCAAGCAGTATCTGCGGGTCGAGGTTCGCTGGTGTGGTGGGGGAGATAAGCATTCGCTGATTTTTGGTCGCTGCAAGCCTCTGCTGTGGATGCTGGGGCCGTTTCAAGTGTGTGAAGGGGATGACACCAGCCTTGTTCGGGTCGGTGCTCTCCTCCTCGTCCACGTCGCGCATCTCCACATCCCCCTCCAGGGCCTTAGCGCCCACGTGGGCCCGCACCGCCGAGTCCACAATCCTGTCCATCGTCGTCCTGCTCGCCGCGGCCACGACCTCTTCCTCCTTCTGGAGCGCTTCGTCAGGCCGCTGAATGGCGAGCTGGATATGGGGCGGGAGGGGCAGACCGCGCGAGAGGAGCCTGAACGCGTGGATCTGGTAGCGGAGCGTGGAGAGCTGGGTGGGGGTGAAGATGACTGGCTGGTTGGGTTCGGGCTCGGGCGGCAGCGGGCCAGCCAGGATCGCGCTGATGGACGGGTCGAGTGGTACGGCGGGGGTGGAGGTGCCGTTCGGGTGGGGCTTGCTATCCCCCTCGGCGGCGGGCTTGTGCGCCCATCCGTTCACGGACGGCGCGGAGAGAGCGGCGGCGTGTGCGCGCTGGTGCGCGAGATAAGCGTGTTGTTGGTCTGTGTCGTCTTTATCAGCCACCATTGACCATTGGGCTAATCGCCGCAGCGGCTACTCACATGCTTGGGCACGATGATACTGCTGATAGTACTGGAGCACGCTCTTGATGCGCGCGAGCTCCTGATCCTGCTCCTCGTCCCTTTCCTGCAGCTTCATAAGCACCTTGGCCCTCTACAACCAGCCCCCGCAAGAGGCGTGAATCAGCAAAATGCCCGCATATATTCCGGTGGATGGGGATGACGCACCTGGACCATGCCCCGGAGCTGGTCGGGGGTCAGCATGGCAAGTGCCTGTTGGGGCGTGAGCTGTGGCTGCGGCGGCTGGTACGCCGGGAGCGACGCTGAGGCCATGCTGCCGCCGTCTGCGGTCGGTGGCGGGGCGAGGAGCTGCTGTGGGTCGATGGTGGCCATTGTGCTGCTCCTCACTCTACTCTTCACTGTTCGATCAGGGGCCGTCGAGGGTGGCCGGTTGTTTTGACAAGACGCGAAACGCGGTGTGAGTCGGCTGGTGCTTGGCCGTTCCCGAGTGTGCGCCGTCTAATTAGTTGTATTGCTGGTTGCGGTTGCGGCTGCGGTGCGCGTCGACGCGCCGCTCTCGAGCGAATGCTTGTGTGGTCGGGTCGGCGTCAGGGTACGGTCAGGCTGCGAGTAAGCCCGTTCGTTCTTCTTGCACGGAGAGCGCGCGGACGGAGGGATCTGAGCGAACGGGGCGAGGCGAGGGAGCCCCTCGCAGCGGACGCTATTGGCGGGACCCCGGGCAGCAGGAATGCCTCCGCGCACCGCCACGGGGGACGGGTCTCGGAGTTGCGTGGGCAGCTTGTCCGACGCAGTGCACTCTATCATACTGGAGGCCACTGCATCCGGCCCCTCTCGGATTGCAAAGTCACAACAAATGTTCAGCGCAGCGCGACGGGTACCTACCTACTATAACCTCCTGACTGCCAAACATACCGACCGACCAACCCCCTCACGAAAATCAATTAGAGAGCTGCCCAGATCGGGCAAGCCGGGAGAATCGCCCGTCCCTCTGTCCCCGGTGTCAGTCATGCGCCAGCGCCCTAACCCTGTCCTATGTGCCGCTACAGTACACACTTTCGGGGCCAGGCCCGGCTCATTTAACCCTCCCTTTGCGGGGTAAGACTGGGGACGCCCGCCTGGTTATCCTGTCCCCTCGGCTGGTCGTCCTCGTCCGCCGCCTCAATCGCTCCTCGCTCCTTCCTCTCGACACTTCACAACCCGATACTGTCCTATCCTGTACATACTGCTAGACGCATACTACCGGAACTGAAGGGAGAGATACAGGATCTTGAAGATGCAGCCCCAGAAGCCCGAGCTGATCACCAACCTCTCCACGCCCTCCGGGCTGCCCATGCCGGACCGCGCGCTCACGACCGATACGGACCTCGGGTGCGCCCTCCTCCCCCAATCCCGCCGTTCAATGTACTGACCGCGGCTTGGCAGCCCCACAACCCCAGCGAACGGCCCCTCCCCCCCGCCGACCTCGCCCACGGTCGGCCTGCCCTTCTTCGACCAGTCCCAGTTCGCGAGCTCGATCGACTCGGTGCTGTCTTCTGCCGAGTGAGTGCGATCGATCATCAGTCGCAGTGCGCTGATAAGCCCCTGTTCTCACGCGCGCGCTGTAGATGGACGGGCAGGTTCCCGAGCCAGGAAGAGCAGAAGAAGTGAAGTAGCTCGGTTTCTCGGAGACGAGACCGAGCGAACGAACACCACTGGCCAGTTCCATTCTTTGTCTTGTACGAGTACTGTACATTATCTGGCCCCGATCGCTGTCTTATCCTCCTTCCCAAGTTGTTGTGCCCCTATTGTAACAGTACACACACCACATCTCGGACACTTCCCTCTCAGAATTGTATCATGATCCCGCCCATACGAGTCTGAGCGTGACAGCTGTCCCCTCGCCGACTGTCGACCGTACCGAGCCCATGCCCGCCGAGCCAGCGGGTGTGTCGGAGCGTGCTTCGTGCGTCTGGTTCTGGTTCACTCTCGCCTGTGATGGGCCGCTCCGCCGCGGAGCGATGACGTCACGTGGGCGGTCCCCCAATTTTGACCAGTACGGTGCGCTGCCCTGGCGGCGGTCGGCGGCCTCCTCGTGCCCGCTCCGCATGACCCGGTGTCATTTCACGGCGAAGGGAGGCTGATACCGCCCGGGGCCATCACGCTGGTTAGCCACTAGAGATAGGGCGCATGCCAGGAGGCAGGATGGAGGGAGCAGGAATGGGAATGTGCAGGAGACACCAGTGTCTCGCGCGCGCCCGGGGCCTCGGGGGCTCGGTGCGCTCGGCCGGCGTGCGAGTGGATCCGTCGCGGGTTGGGTGCCTGTGCGAAGTGGGACTCCAAGTGGAATGGGGAGGGAAGCATGAGCGGTGTGGGAGGGACACGCCTCGCACACGCACAGCGCTCCGGGCGGGTCCTGTCCAGCGAAGCCTGCTCAGTCCACGTCCCTTTTATTACCCACACCGCTCCATCCCGGCACATCCACCACCCCGGCTGCTCCTCCTCCTCCCCAACGCCCCCTCCCTTGGTACCCCACCCCCACCCCGCCCTACCTACCCACCATGCCGCGCAAGCTGTCCATCGACCCAGAGACCATCATCCCCATGGATAAGTGCGCACCTTCCCCCCTCCCCGTACACGCCTCCCCGCACACCGCTGACGCCGCTCCAGGGCCCCCGCGCCGGCCCCGGGAGAGGACTTCAACGTGCTCTTCATCGGCGCGGGCAACATCATGTTCGGCAGCGACGAGGGCCCGTGGAACCACTCCTTCCGCCTCGAGCAGTGCGTCCCCCTTCCTCCCCTACCGCTATATGCGTCGCTGATCACCCCGGGGCACAACCAGCAAGCTCGGCCCGCGCCTCAAGGTCGTCGCGCTGATCGACCCCTGGCTGGAGCGTGCCAGCCAAGTACTGGATGCGAAGCGCGCGTCCTTCGTGCGGAGCGCGTACGAGCACACGCGCACCTACAAGACACTCGAGGACTTTATCGCCGACATGGACGAGGATGAGATGCCCCAGTGCGCCTGCCCTCCCTCTCCCACACCTTAGTGCACGCTGATCTGATACGGTGTGGCGTGGTGCAGGGCCGTCTGGGTCGGCTCGCCCCCCGAGTACAGGGGGTCCACGGATCCGGGCCACGACATCGAGCTCCAGCTGCTCAAGGCCTTCCCGGGCGTCGCACTCTTCATCGAGAAGCCCGTGACGACGGGGAGCGTCGACAAGGCGCTCAGCGTGGCCAAGGCGATCCACGACGCGCGGGTGACGTGCTCTGTCGGGTGCGCCTGCCTGCCTGCTGCACTGTATCTCTGAGAGCAAGGCTGATCGGGGATGTGCAGGTACATGCTCCGCTACCTCAAGTGTGTGCAGAAGATGAAGCAGATCATCGAGGACAACAACCTCATCGTGATGGCCACCGTGGCGCGGTACGTGTGCGCGTACGAACGCATCCTCAAGACGCACTGGTGGGACAAGTCGAAGAGCGGCGGGCCCGTGCTCGAGCAGGGCACGCATTTCTGTGCGTCCCACTGCGCCGCCGAGGAAGTGGCTCAGCTGACACGAGTGATCCGCGCGCAGGCGACCTCTCCCGCTACTTCGGCGGCGAGATCGACATCCCCTCCGTGTCCGCGCACTCGCTCGAGTTCTACGAGCCTGCCGGCCACCTGAGCAAGATCGGGTTCGACGAGGCCCAGATCATCCCCGCCGAGCAGCGCATCCCGCGCGTGACCGCCGCGACCTGGAAGTACAAGTCCGGCGCGGTCGGCAGCTTCACGCACGCCGTGGCGCTGCAGGGCCGGAACTACAGCTGCGTGCTCGAGGTGTACGCGGACGGGTACCAGATGCGCCTCGAGGACCCGTACAACAACCCGGTGCTGTATGTGCGCCGGCCGGGCGACGACCATGAGGAGACGTACAGGTACGGCGACGACGACCCGTTCTTCACCGAGGTCGCCAATATGATCGATGTAATCGAGGGCGGGCCGGACAAGGCCGAGATCCTGAGCTCGTTTGAGGGTGCGTGCTCGGGCTGTATGCTGATGAGGCGGGAACTGACCTGGGCCCAGACGCCGTCCGCACGTACGAGTTCACCTGGGCGATCCGGCGCGCGAGCGAGGCGAGCCGGAAACTGCCGCCCAACTTCCCCAAGGGCGCGTAAGCGCTCGCTACTGTACAGCAGGCAGCGAGCGCGGGGCGAGAGAGTCGGAACGGCAAAGAAACCAACGGTACTGTAATGCAACGCAGCCACACGCCAGGGCCAGGGATCGTCACGAACTCTTTGTAGCAAACGTCAAACTTTGTACTAGTCTACTACGAACTGAAACGCGGACGCGGACGCATGGCAGCTCAATAAAATTCATTTTTTTCATGACCTTTCATTCTGCCGAGTGACACGCGATGATGTACAGTACTGTATCATGTGCTGCGGAAGGGGGTCTACAGCTTCTCACCCGCAGCAGGCTCCTTGACGATCGCGGGGAGGGAGCTGGTGCGCTGGTCCCCAGCGAGGATCTCCCACCCCTTCCCCCTGAACCTCTTAGGCCAAATTCCGTTCTTCCCGGGGGCGAGGATCCCGTTCGGGTCGAGGGCGTCCTTGAGCGCCTCGTTCATCCGCATCAGCGCGTTGTTGTTCCAGTTGTACGTGCCCGCGACCTGGTCCGAGAACAGGATGTGCGTGCGGTACTCGCCGTACCCCTCCGCGGCCGCGTCGGCGATCATCGCGCGCAGGCAGTTGTACGCCTTTGCTTTGGACTCTTTGGAGGAGCGGTCGTACACCAGGTTGACGATCACGTGCGATTCGCGCGAGGCGACACAGCTGCATGGAGGGTCAGGATGTGAACAGTGGAGAGAAGGGCGGACCACGCACAGCGTGGGGAACAGGTCGATCCCGTACTCCTCGTGCCTCTTCCTGCACAGCTCAAACAGCCGCTTCACGTCCTCCCCCGACGTCGGCGCAATAGGCGCAAAGAACAGATGCGCGCCGTTCGGCAGCCACTGGAGCCAGTCCAGCTCCCTGAGCACCGGCACACCGCTGCACACCGCGACCCTGCTGTGGAGATAATGGTCCTCGGGCAGCTCCTCGGGGAGCATGAGCCTGCTCCCGTCGATCTTTCCAAACTCGCGGCGGATGATTTCCAGTTGGCCCCTGCGGAACTCGTCCGGCCCGTACACGGTCCCGTAGAAGACCCACGAGCAGTCCCCGCACGGCATCTCCTTGGCCCACTTGCGGATCACCTCGCGCGGGATCTGGCCCGGGCCGTCGTAGAAGTAGCTCTTGGGCTTGCCAGTCACGGCTAGCTCTTGGATCACGTGCCGCAGCTGGGGGACGTTGCCGAGGACTTTGTTGATCGCTAGCGGGCGGATGGTCGACATGATCTCCGGGTACTGGTCCTCGTCCCGGAAGGTGATCATGTAGCTCGTGTGATCCGTTGCAGGCATCAGCCAGAAGCCCATCTTGGTGACGATCCCGAAGTTGCCTGGTCTGGATGTCAGGTGTCATACAGCATGACGTGGTGACAGAACTTACTCTGCGTGAATATACCGTCGCTGTACGGCCCATACCCGTACTGGAACGACTGCCAGCACGGGTTGTCCTCTCCATTCTTGCCGGGCAGCGCGCCCATTCCCGTCCTCACGACCTCCCCAGTGGGCAGCACCACCTCCATACCACAATGGCACCCAAAGTGGTCCCCATACGGCGTATACCCCACACCGCGATCGACCGCGTTCCCCAGGACGCTCCCCCCGCCCAGGTCGGGCGTGTCGATCCACAGCGGGTAGCCCGTCGCCTGCACCGCCTCGTACAGCGCAAAGTAGCTCACGCCGGGCTCGACGAGGCACGAGCAGTTGTCCGGGTCGATCTTGAGCACCTTGTCCATCCGCCGCCCGAGGTCGAGCACTACTGCGCCTCGGATGCGCGGGGCCGCACCGCCGTACCCCAGGTTGCGGCCCATCGAGATCGGGTAGATGGGGATCAGGTACTTGTTTGCCCATCGGACTACGGTCTGCACTTCTTCGGTCGATCCAGGGTAGACTGTGGCGGAGGAGACGGTATCGTCTTGCTCCATGATGTGGAAGGCATCATGAGTGTTCCTGCGTTCCTTGAGCGCACACTCAGGCAATGGGACAAGCAACAACACGCACGGATGCTCCATATACCACCCATCAATCAGCGGCTTATCGTTCAGCTCGACATTCTTCTCCCCAATATCCTTCCTGAGCTCCGCAACAGCCTCATTAAATCGCTCCCTCGTGATCTCCGGCGGGAGGATAGGCAGCTCCTCCGCCTGCGTGCGCTCGGCCGCGCGGGGCAGGGTGCGCTGGGAGAAGATCTTCTCCTTGGTCTGGGCGGCGATGTCGGCGAGGCGGGCGGGGATGCCCGAGTAGACCTCGGGCCAGGAGGGCGTGGGCGGGATAGGGAGCGAGGCGGCGCCGAGCATCTTTGTCTTCGTCTCCGTCGTTTGTCGTCTTCAGTCAGAAAGAGTGCTTCCAGCAGGTTCAACCCGGTAGAGCAGCAGCAACAGTAAGTGCAGATAACCAGAAATGGAGCGACCGAGTAGCGCAGTCCGTCCCCATGCTGGCTAAACGCTGGGTATTATATGCTCCCCACAGCAGCATGGCTCTGGCGTAACGTTTACTCGCCTCGCTTCGCTCAGCAGCCCAGAGAGGCACTCACGGGACCCAGTTCGTGCCTGCTTGCGGGGCGGATGAGGAGGGCCCTAGACGGCGGGAGGACTTTCTCCCGTCCAGCGCGCAACCCCGCAAACCCCGCGGGGTGGCTTCCATGTCCGGACAGGGCAGGCGGGCGGCGGATTATCTTTCTCCGGATTGCGGGCGCGTGAAAGGAGGGGGCGACAGTTGCCGAGCGAACGAGACGAGAGGCAACAAGACGGGACGAGGGACATTACTTCACGGGTCGGTTCACATTCTGAAACTACGGGGGTGTACATGTGCATCGTGAGGTCCATTCATACAGTAGGTAGGGAGCTAGCTAATCAGGGCGCGAGGCAGCAGACAAGGAACAAAAGGGGACGACGACGAAAGCACGTGAGCGAGACAGAGTTGAAGAGAGTTATGCAGCCAGCTCCGCAGTGTGTATATGTACTGCGAGCGGAAAGATATATGGAAGGAAGGAGGCGATTCGTGCAACCAGTCAACCCTGCCGGAACGAACGCGGAACTCTATATCTCCTCGTCGTCCATCGACTCGTTCTTGACCATCCCCGGCACGCGCATCTGCATCTCGCGCTGCTTCTGCGCCTCCATTTCCTTGTCCTCCCGGAACAGCTCGGCGTTGTCCCCCGCAAACTCCTTGAGCGAGATGAGGAAGTCGCGCACGGCGCTCTTGAATCGGCCGCCGTCAAGGGCGTACTCCCACAGGTTCGCCACGAACCGGTCGATCGCGAGCGGGGACATGTGCCCGAAGGCAGAGTTGAGCATCGTCGTCAGCTGGGACCGGATGAACTCCTCGTTCGTCTTGGCCGGGATCTGTGTCGGGTCGTACAGAGGCGTGTGGATGTCGTCGGCGATCACGAGCTGGATCAGCCGCTGGAGGACAGCGCACTGGCCCTTGAACCCACTCTTGTGGTCCGAGTCGGTCAGGACTTGCAGGATGTCACCGAGCATGGTCATGTAGTAGCTCATGAAGAAGGCGTTGGAGATGTCGGGATTGGAAGCCGCAAAGTTGTTGACGGCATCCAGAGCGACTGAAAGACAATCAGCACCGCATTCCACAACACGGAATAACACACATACTAGCAAGGCCAACCTCGGCAACGTCTCTCTGCATATGCTTGAAAGCAAACCCGATGCTGTTCAGCACGTTATACAAGCTGCCCGGCTGGAGCTTCAGCAGACCGTCAAAGCTGAACGAAAAGATTGCCTTGAGCAGCTTAAAAACGGCCAATCGCTGCTCGGGGAACTCGGTTTCGTTGCCACTGATCATGGCCACGGTAGGTTCGAAGATGGACTCGATGATGGCCGGAATATAGTCAACAACCATAGCCTGCAGCAATGCGTCAGACGTGTCCTGATGCAACAAGCAATATGGAGCTCACCCCAAGGCGAGAGATCACGGTATGCACAACGTTGATGACCTCGGCATCCCTTGCAGCCGGCAGAACCTCGCGGTAGTCGGAAAGAACAGCTTCGAAGAGCTGCGGAACCAGCATCCGGTTCACCTGGTCGAGGTCTTCGGCCTTCTTGATGAAAGTGTCGATCAGGCGCAGGACGTCCTTCTTGACGGTGCGGCAGGTCCGGACATTCTGCATATGGACCGCTTGAGGTCCACCGGTAGCAACAGCCTCACTGATGGCTGAGCTCGCTGCGCGATATACAGCAAGGAGATCGTTCCAGATATACGTCAACTGCGTCCAGTAGAAGCTGCCGAGCGAGACGCAAACGGCGACGTTCGTCTTGAGCACATTTGACAAAACCTTGGCATGCTCGGAGTCGACGACAATGTTAATCCCTTGTCGAGCAAGCTGCATCTCCCCAGTCCACTGCGAATGACATGAGCACATGTGTCACAATAAGGGCTGGTTACTCACCGCTTGATTGGGAGACTCCATCATCTGGCGGATGAGAGCATCCTGCGTATTTTTGTTGGGCTGGGACGCGATCATGTATCCGAGAGCCTCGTAGAAAGTGTGCATCTGAGCCTCCCTCAGATCGTTGGTGATCCGGTAGATTGTACGGAGGATCTCGTCGATGAACGGCTCGGTCTCGCCAGGCTGCTGCAGGATGAAATGCCTGCGGCACTTCTGTGCGATCTTGATAAACGTGTCACAAGCCATCTCTTGCACACCCTCGTGCATCTCGTGCATGAACTCGAAAAGCTTGTTGACGACAGTCTTCAAGAACTTCCAGTGTGCCTTGAGGAAGCGAGGGTACTGCCCAACAATGTACATGATGTTCGAGGCGACGACAGCCTTGTTGTCCTTGCCGCGTTTCATCTCGCAAAGGCCAAGCAGATCCTTGATAACAGTGACAAGGAAGCGTTTCTCCGTCTCCTCATCTATGGATTACTGGTCAGCGGTGCACTACTTGGAGCAGTATCACACGACGCACCCATGGACCCAGAGATGGAACCGATAGCCCAGCAGAGCGTGTTCAAGTTGTTCCACGACCACTCGCTGCCATCCACCTGCTTTGCAAGTTTTTCGGTGAGGACATTCTCGGTGTCCATAACGTCCAGGTGCGTGAGGTAGATGAGCACCTCCCGAATCGACTTGTAGAGGACGATCGTGTCCGTCTCCTTCATAACCTCGCGGACGATCTCTCCCTCCTCGTTCTCAACAATGAGAACCTCTTCGGGCTTGACCATCTTCTCGATCATGACGAGGCGAAGCTGCGACAGGATCTGGTCGTAGAGGGCCCTGCGGCCGCTCATCTGCCCAAGGACGGGAGGACCGCCCAGGCTGAGAGCACTGAATGCGGCGGTGCCATCGCGTAGAGGCAGGGCAGTCATCTCGTCGTAGAGCTCGCTGACCAGCTTGCCCCAGTACTCCAGACACATCTTGAAGATCTCGCGCTCGTCGACCTGAGACAGTTTGATCAGGTAGCCGTGCGCATTGGTGAGGACCGCGGCATTGTCAGGGTTCTCCAACAGGCGCCCATGAGCATTGAGGAAGTTAGTGAGGAACTGGGTGAAGTTGAAGACGAGGTCCTGGCCAGCGTCGGTGGAGGTAGAGTAGGCAGATGCAATATCTGTGAAGACGGTCATCACAAGTCATGGCAGTGGTATACAGGAAGACTGACCAGTAGTGGGAGGGATCATACGGTTCATGGAGGTCATTGTCTGGTTGAAAAGATGTACGAAGTGCCTGTTATAGTCGGCGGCGACGTGAAGACCGGCTATCTCGCCAAGACACTTCAGCGTGATATTACGGAACTCGGGGACTTCCAAGAACTTTGTGGGATGTCAGCGGCACCATCAAGGTACGCAAACGGGAATCACTCACCCGGGTGATAAGGGAATCAATGAGAGTGGTTTCGAAGATGTAGCCAAGGGGTATCCAATTAAGGAAGCGTAACAACGTGTCCAACGTAGCGCGAACCAGACTGCCTTTGGTCGAGCGCTGGAGTACTTCCTGGCACAGTTCGAAGATCTGGCCGAACTCGCCGCACATCGTCTGCTTGAGATTTCGCGTTTTCTGCTGCGTCATCTGCTCGGCCGAGTAGTCGAAGATTTCTTCGCTAAGGAGACGAAGGATCTGCATGTTGTTCTCGCACATGTTGAGATTTTGTCGCGAGGACTGGACGATCATCGGGAGAAAGTCGTTCCAGTCTTGTGGCCAATCTTGCTTGAGAATCTAACAGACGAGGCTGTCAGACATCGTGAAGGAGAAGCAACATGATGGTACATACCTGCACAAGCAGGAGGTTAAGCTTGTGGAGGTACAAGCGCTCCCGGCGGAGCTTCTCCTCCGATTCAGATGTGGCAATGATGACGGTAGTGATGAAGCTCCGAATGTCTAAAACAGTCACGTTAGACATCTTGGGCGATAAGGTGACCACCGCACGTACCTTGTCGGTGCTCCATGGACAGTGCCTTCCAGCGAGTTTGGATCAGCTTGTCGAGGATGTTGCAGCACAGATACTGTGAAGACAAGATTAGCCGCCGAAGCCTCAACGCCGCGGTGGAGATGAACACACCTGTGCATGCTGGTTTGTGGTGGTGGAGAGGATGTACGGCACCCGTTGCCAAGCGCTTGGGTGCTCTTGGAAGAGCGTGAGCACCCTCTGGGCCTCTGCTTGCTGTTGGCATCACAATATCAGTACATATACATATGGGAGCGTGAGTCGACACGTGCCTCGGCACCGGAGCCGTTGAAGAGGGCATAGATGACACGGTCGAACAAGTTGACGTCAAACTCGTGGTCGAAATCGAGAATGCCCTGCGCAAAACTAGTCAGTATATATCATGGGAGCACTAAGATGTTATGACTCACGTCCATGATGGCAGATTTGAGATGAGGTGAGGTGGACGATTGGAAAAGGAGTTCGATGCTGCCTGAGACTCCCTTACTCAGCTCGCCACCCAACAGACGACCTCGATAGACTCACAGAGGGTCGTGGATGGCACTGAAGAGCACCTCAATGCACACGGACGTGCCCCAACCTATGCTCTATGCGATGGGGAGGTTGTTGAGCAGCAGACAAAAGGGTGTGCAGCTGGCTGATGGTGGAAGCGAGGACGGAAGGCAGGGGGAGCGACGGTGGACGCCAGATGCGCGTGACGCCTCGTTCACGCCGACGGAGCCAACCAAGGCATGCTGATTATCTAACGTTCCCTACATTTTGGCTCCGTTTTGCACGTTCCTGGGCCATGAACCGGCCCTGTCAGCACCCGGCGCGAGATCTAGAAATTACCACCAGCCACTCTCAATCGACTCTCACATCGTTTGCATCCCCTTCCAATGAGAGTAATGTAACTATCTGTTACGTGTAATTGTCAACGACGGCTCCATAGGAAAACACACCACTACATTCTATTCTTGATTTCTCCATCGATACATGGTTCAATGATCTCGTAACTGCCCGGAGCCGAGCACTAAAGACACAAAAGAGGACCCAGTGTGCGGCACCTTACACCAGGGACTTCACCCAGTTGACACTCCGCTGGTACACATCCTGTACAAGCGATCAGTATGCGCCGGTTTGTGTTCTAAATGGTAATGTACCTTGTAAGCAGCAAGAGGGCCCTCAGCCGTGAGCTAGAGCGTGATAAACAGAGTGAGCCTATCTTCAGGATCACGGAGGCACAATGCGTACATCAGCGCGGGCAGCAGCATACCCGTGCACCTCGTCGTAGGTCTTGAAAACACACTTATCGCCGTAAGGCTTGGCCTTGAGCTTCTCATCGATAGTAGTCATGAGCTCCGCGTTCTCATCCTTGGAGGGGAAGTTGGCAACAGGAACTAGACAGTTATCGGCATCCTCCGGCGTGAGCATGCTGTGTAATCTCATAAGAAGTTGTTGTGCAAGAGCGGCGGGAGGTACTCACGAAGGATGGCACATGATGATACCGTCGATGGGATCCTTAGCCGCGCTGATCATTGCGACCTTCGCACCCCAGCAGTAACCGATGAGGAAGATCTTCTCTACGCCCTTGCCCTTCAGCTCAGCGACGATCTCGGCCACCTTCACCGCAGCCGGGCCAGGAGCACCAAGAGTAGAGAAGAATTCCCTGATTAGGCTTATCAGTTCGAAGTACCATGCACTTCTAGCGCGAATACTGACTGGATTGCCTGCTGCCTTCGAAGAGTCAGTCAACAATCAAGATCAAGGCAATTGAGGTGCGTACTTCTCCGGCGTCTGAGGCGGCATAAACACATCGGCAGCCAGAGGCTTGCCATCGAAAGGATCGAAGAGGACGACATATGCGCCGCTTGTAGACAAAAGGTCGGCACCTACGGCGTATTAGCGACTTCTGGTGGCCTCTGCAGTGACTGTGACACACTCACCTTGCACCGTCTGTGGAGCGAAGCCGAACACATCCATAACAGAGACTGAGTGTTCTCATTAGTGCAGCCCTGACTTATGTGCAAAGGAAACGTACTGATCGCGACCTTCGAAGCCTTGTTACCCACGGTGTAGGACTTGTATCCGGCGACATTGATGTACTCTCCCTTCGGGGTATACTCAGCCTCGACGGGCGGGAGCGAG
This sequence comes from Calocera cornea HHB12733, assembly GCA_001632435.1. Classification (NCBI taxonomy): domain Eukaryota; kingdom Fungi; phylum Basidiomycota; class Dacrymycetes; order Dacrymycetales; family Dacrymycetaceae; genus Calocera; species Calocera cornea. The sequence goes on from KV423969.1 coordinate 170,767, forward strand.
CAGCACGCTTGAAATACGATCAGCTCTGCACTGATAGCGGGAGAGATTGCACATACCCTTGTTGTCGTTAACAATGGTAGTCATCGTGGTGAAGTACCGACTCTTAGTGGAAAGTGGTGGACGACCGGTGTTGAGAATTCGACCGGGCTTTATATATTCCGCGCGGGTTCCAGCTTGCCGGATGACGTGAACGCCGATAGGGTGCCATGCGCCCTGTACCGATCAGCGGATCGGCCGACTTTTCGGAACACCGGCTGATCGACGACTGGCAACACCTTTCTTGACATGGCAAAGCAGTGCCATGGACGCTAGAAATCCTATCCGTTGCATTACTTAAGTCATTTGTGCTGCTTCTGGGAGAAGCTGACTCGCTGACTTCGGACAAAATGGCTTAGCGCCGACCTAACGGGTTGACTCTGGGAACCGCTGCCCTATCTTGACCCCTTGTGCGGGGGAGCTTCCAATGACAACATCTTCTTTTTTGGATCATCCAGCGCAGCCACCTTGTTCCTACTGGCGATACAACATGGGACACGGGAAGTCCAACCCAGTCTTGCCCCGGCATTCTCCACGGCGGACGAACTGTCATGTTGACCAAACGTCATTACCAAGCGCTGCCAAGGCCGCAACGGACGAACCGATGGAAATGCTCCGTGCAGTCGGTTAGGGGCTACTCGTTGGGCGATGATGGGACATCGTCGCTGCGGACGATTTTCGCTTTCTTGGCCGGCTCTTGGGTCTCCCCATCGTCCGCCCCATGCTCCCTTTTCTTTGCACTATGCCGCGGTGCAGGCCTCTTCTCTTTCTTCCACTCGTCTTCGAGATGCTCCTTAAGCCGAGGGATCTGCTTGAATGGCTCGTCACACTTGAAACACACGAGATCGGTTTTAAGAAGAGCCTCGGATTTGGCGGTATTGAGGTTGAGCCTCTGGGGATCGTCAGGGGACCGAACATGAAAACGACAGCTGTCTTACGCTGGCAAGCTTTTCCTCCGTCAGCCACAGCAGGACATTGTCTAGATGCAAGAAGAATCCGAGCGTCGGATGGAAGGAGTTATAATGCTTCTTATTCTTCAATGCTGGGCTGATCAAGTCCGACGAGATGACGTGTACGTGGAGATGGCTGTTATTCAATCAGGACTAAACGGCATATTTGTATTCGTCACTCACTCCATGGACGGGACGGAGTGAAAGCCAATGTTGACAGTCCATTCGAAGCCATGTTTCTTCCGCATATCTTCCAGAATATGAAATTTCGCTAGCTCCGCATCCGCCCCGAGGACTTTCACAACCCGCAAAGCCTCCGCCTTGTCTCCAGATAGGAGAGATCGCAAGCTGGATAGCTGAGAGGTGCTCGTTACGAGTGATGATGGTAAACGAGGTAGAACCAGGTAGTGGTACATCGCCTTGGGATACGCGTCCTTGATCGTCACCGTGTTCTCCGTGGAAGACAGAAGGATGTCTTTGGGCAGGTTATGGGGTACTGTCTTGGCATAGTTCTCCAGTACCTTCATCCATGACATAGATTGTAGCAATGTATCGAAAGTTGAGCAGGTTACCTGGTACGCAGCAAAATACGATGTCGACAAACCAGGGCGGATGTACGACTTGATCAGGGGCGGTCACGTGAGCTGGTGGGAAGGGTCCCTGAATGACAGTCACGCCACAAGACGCGCCTGATTTCGGCAGCTGAGACGCGCTTCTTTCGTCGCTGCATTCATCTCATGTCTGGAGCAAGCATACGGTCTCACGATATCCCATGAGAGTTCTATGTGTGGCAGAGAAGCCATCTATAGCTCGAGCTATAACGCAGATTCTGTCGGGAGGAGACTCGACAAGAGTGAGTGTCGGCTGCTCGTTCGTTCTTGACCAAGCTGATCTGGTCTGCAGCGAGACACCTCAAGCCGCTTCACCAAGAATTATGACTTCCATTATAATCCGTTGCGGGCAGAGTTCACTGTCACATCAGTGGCTGGTCATATGACCGAAGCTGACTTCCACGGAGACTATCGTCGCTGGGAGTCCTGTGATCCGGCGGACCTGTTCGATGCGCCCATCCTCATCGCCGTCAGAAAGGTACATTGACACAGCGTCCATCCTACTTTACTAATCTCCCTGTAGGATGCAGAACCCATCGCTCGTAATCTTGAGCGTGAAGCACGAGGAAAGGATATGCTGATGATATGGACGGATTGTGATCGCGAGGGGGAGCATATCGGCAGTGAAGTCGTGAATGCGTGCAGGAAGTCGAACGCGAGAATACAAGTGAAAAGGGCTCGCTTCAATGCTATCATACCACAGTGAGTACACGTGCTGTTTGTACTGCTGAACTGGCAGCCTGACATCGCGTAGGCAGATCCACCATGCTGCGCAGAATGCCGTAGAACTGGATAGGAGACAGTCCGATGCCGTCGAAGCGCGCATACAGCTGGATTTACGTCTCGGTGCCGCCTTCACTCGCATGCAGACCAAAGCACTACAGCATCAGGTTCCTGATCTGGACGGGAAGATGATTTCATATGGTGCGGATGTTCCGCGCACGTGTGTCACGCGGTTACCGACCTTCCCATAGGTCCTTGCCAGTTCCCCACTCTCGGATTCGTCGTCTCGCGATATCAGTTGGTCCAGGCCTTTGTACCCGAGACCTTCTGGTACATTTACCTCTCCATCATGGTGGACAACGAGGAGACGGACTTCACGTGGCGAAGAGGGCATATATTTGACTTTGCTGCCACCGTTGCCTTGTACGAAGTGTGCGTCGAGAACCCGGAAGCAACAGTCCAGGATGCAACGGAAAAGCCAACCAAGAAATGGTTCGTCACATGATTGAGGTTTCAACATATCCCACTGAACTGGATTTCACAGGAAGCCACTGCCTCTCACGACTGTGGAGCTTCAGAAATCTGGTTCCCGCTTACTGAGACTTACGCCCAAAAGGATTCTTGAGGTATATGCTCCGTTCCATTCATTTGTATTTATTGAGCTTCTCTCAGATCGCGGACGATTTGTACTCAAAAGGCTTTCTATCATATCCTCGGACAGAAACAGATCAATTCGATCCGCAGTTTGACTTCATGACGCTCATACGAAAGCAGACCACTGACCCAGCATGGGGCGAATTTGCAGAAGGGTGAGCAGCGTCTTCCGCTGGCAGGCGAACTCTCATCCCCCACTAGGCTCACCAATGGTGGCTTCAACGCTCCTCGAAAGGGAAAGAAGAACGATAAAGCCCATCCACCTATTCACCCTACTGCCCATGTTACCAATCTGAATGGGGACGACAAACGAGTGTACGAGTATGTCACCAGACGCTTCCTCGCTTGCTGCTCGAAAGACGCGGAAGGTATGCAAACCACTGTCAATATCAATGTCGCTGGAGAAGAGTTCTATGCGACCGGTACGGTGAATATCGCTGCAGTTGCACCGTGTCTGACAGGTTACCAGGTCTCGTTATCAAGCAAAGAAATTATCTTGAGGTGTTTCCATACGATAAATGGACTGGGAAGCATTTGCCCGACTTCGTACCAGGTGAACGTTTCATGCCTAATGTCTGCGAAATGCGGGAGGGCCAGACAAGCCGGCCGAACCTCCTGACCGAAGCAGATCTTGTGGGATTGATGGATAAGAACGGCATTGGTAATGGCCCTTCGTTCATTGGCCAACGTTGATATTGATTTAGCGTCCAGGTACGGATGCGACGATCGCGCAGCATATCCAAACTATTATTGATCGGGAATATGTCATGGCCCGTCAAGACGGCGCAGTTAAGTATCTCGTACCGAGCACGCTTGGCATAGGTCTAGTGGAGGGTTACAATAAAATTGGCTTTGACCGCTCTTTAAGCAAGCCTCAACTCCGACGCGAGGTATGTTTCCCCTCGACCTCTTCGTCTGTTAAGCTAACGCCCCCGCAGACTGAGCAACGGATGGTTGACATCTGTGAAGGCAGAAGTACCAAGAACGACATGCTGTTTCAGTCCATCGAGCAGTACCGAGAGGTCTTCCTGCGGGCGCGTGCTGCGTTTCGGCAGGTGGTAGAGGTAGGCGACCTCGTGCTATATCGAGTCACATCGCAATCTGAATCGACCGAACAGAGTGTTCGGGACTACTTGAACGGTGATGGGAATGTGGGCGACGGTGGCGCTGGCAGCGACGGTGATGATAACGACGATTTCGGCGGCGGAAATGGCGGAGGTCCACGGAGGGGAGGCCGAGCAGTCGGGCGAGGAGGGAATAGGGGATCCAACGGGGCGGGACGGGGAACGCGAGGCGGCAATGCGTCTCGAACACGTGGGCAACCTCGAGGCGGAGGACCTTCCACCAAGCGCCGACGGCCAGATGATGATTCAGACGATGGTAAGTCCCTGGAATTTCGGACAATTGTCACTGCCTGACCGAGCTGGTATTCCATAGGAAGCGGCGGACCGCCTCGGGGCGCCGGAGGTACGGCAGTGTCCTGCAGATGTGGCGTGCCGGCCGCAGAGAGAACAGTCGTAAAGGAGACACCCAACAAAGGCCGCAAGTTCTGGACGTGCCCCAATGATCCGCCTTGTGGATTCTTTGAATGGGTGGATCATGCTACTGGCGGCGGTGCATCTAATTTACAACCGGCGCCCGCAGGTAGGACTGTCCCAGCGAAACGGACACATGTGGTATGTACGGTTCTTAAAAGTATCCGTGTCTCTGCTCAAGACTGTTTGATTAAGGCACGTCAAGAATCGCAGTCATCGGCGGCTGGTGGAGGTGTTCGAAGCTGCCGGTGTGACCTGACCGCCGTGTCTCGAACAGTGGTGAAAGAAGGTCCAAATCGCGGACGAATTTTCTGGACCTGTCCGAATGCGGAAGAAGCTCGGTGCGGGTTCTTTGAGTGGGATGACGAGCCTGGTGGGGCGCAATCGTCTGGTGCGGCTCAACGAACCGCGGTCCCAATTCGGAACCGATCAGAAAATACGTCCTCACGGGGCGATCAAGAATGCTTCAAGTGCGGGCAAGTTGGGCACTGGGCTTCAGGTAAAGGCTGCGCTCTACCGATTCCGTGTTGGTCGCTGATATACTTGCGCATTCAGAATGTCCCAACGGAGATCAGCCAGCCAAGCGGGGCCGCTCGAGCGCGGGGACCACGCGGTCGAGGGGGCGCGGAGCAGGCCGGGGCCGTGCTAAAACGACGAGAGGAGGCACGTCGCGCGGCAGAAAGAGGGGTAAGCAGTCGTACGACTAGAGGGCGTTTAGTGTCTCCATCCTTCCATGTTGTATCAGTACGCATCCCGCAGGGGACCTCACCATGTATGCAATGCTCACATTCGCACGAAGACGGGCGACTTCGGCCGATGATGTTCTCGCCGGTCTCGCACGGGGCGATCACCAGTATGGTCAATCTTTCGCTTCACAGGCACCAGCAGGGGTCAGCCGAAAGAGTCACGCGTCAGGATGGGTGCCCTAAACGGGTGATTCTTTACCGTCTATAAAATACGTGGCAATTATCCCAGCTTCTCGTCTAGGCAGATGCGAGTAGAGAAGCCGAGAATCTGGCCTAAAGAAGCAAATCGGCCAGGATCTGGAAGCCGGATGATGCCACGATGAATCAACGATATGATCAATCGTATGGAAATGTTATCGAGTACTTGACGGAAGGAGGAGAGGAAGCAGGTGGCAGTGACGAAGACCCCTGGGAGCATTGACGTTGCGCGTTCGTTGCTGGCAGTCCTCAGTCTCTGCTGTTCATCCTACGACCATGGCTCGAGACAAGCATGTTGCCCAGGTAAGCTCCGGTCTTTGTTCTTTGTTCTTTCTCTTTTACTGACCGCTTGTTTAGTCTCCAAAAAAGAAGAAAAGCACGGCACCTTCGAAACTTTCGGATTGGCCGATAGTAAAGAGCCTCAGCAACCAGGGCGCTTTCGTGATTCGTGAGGCAAAGCGGGAGGAAGGCAGAA